>OX465296.1:205344909-205616181 GCA_949987735.1 Leucophora obtusa | reverse complement strand
GAATGTCTAAGGAAAATATTTAATGGTTATCTTTAAAATTGTTGGTAAATATAAAAGTAATTTCGCTGTTTTACCGAAGGTTTGCCACCAAGTCTCTCACCGATTTGCATGAAATTTGTTTGAGTTGTAGGGATGAAAAAAATATAGAAAATGTGCATTATCTACACTGAAAATAGCATCAGGCATAAACAATTTTAAATTAGACAAAAATAGCTTTGAGATTAAACTTATTGCGTTTTAATTTTAACTTAAATACACTAATATAAAAAGGTCTGTAAAAAATTTGGTAAAAACTACTAAGAATTAGTTAAAAATTATGCTGCAGAAGAAAAACTGCTAAATTTGCAGATTATTTTGCAGGAGTAGCAAAAATAAAACTGTTAAATATAAAGAAAAAAAAATTTTTTTTGTTGTTTTTGTTTTTTTTTTTTTTTTTTAATATTTTGAATGTTTAATAACGCTTCTAGACGAGAACAATAAATTCTCATTGAGTTTGTAATATAACTTAACAAACATTTCCAAAAATTTTAAAAACATCGTCTCCTGACGATTTCCTTAGGCAAGAATGAAATCCGGATATGGACATGCCTTCAGCAGATTATTTTTCACAATTTATTAAATACGTTTGGGATTTTAGCACATTGAATTCCTTTAATATTTTTAAAGAATTTAAGTTATATTTGAGTAAAATTTTTGTTAACAGAAAATAATAAATTAACCTATTAAAATCAGCAAATATTTTTCTAAATAATTAGTAGCCTAAAAAATCACTAAAAATTTAAAATTTTTTAAGTTTTTTTCTTGATTTTTTTAAATAAAAAATCGTGTGTTTTGAGAACAGCAGTTTAAAACTTTTTAGCAAATATTTCTGTTAATTAAACAGAATTGACTGTTATTTGCATTCAACTAAATTTAACTTAAAAATAACAAATATTTTGTAGATATAACAGTTTGTTTTTGCTTTTTTTATTCTACTAATATTTAGTAAAATTTTCCGCCTATTTACAGTAAAATTTTTCATTTCTAATTAACTAAGCGTTAACTTAAATATAACAAAAATTCTGCAAATTTAAAAGTTTTATATCTGATGTCCTTATTTTATAAGTATTTAGTGAAAAAAGTCTGCTAATTTTAGCAGTTCTTTCTGCAGCATTTTAACTATTTTTTAGTTGCTTTTTCTGCTATTTTTCTAGATTTATTTCCATGAGTGTACGGATTTGTTTGTTTTTTTTTTTTTTTTGGATTTGTATAGACTTTTTGAAAATATTTGTGTATAGCATGAGTATAAAAAAGTACTGCGCCTCAGGTTTCACCTTAAGCGTCTAAAAATCTTTCAGTTTTCACTTCACTATCAAACAAATTATAAGTAAATGTATGTGTGTGTGTGTGAGTAAAGTGTTACCCAGAATATTTTAACCAACATCTTATGTGTGCTAAATTTGCGAATATATTTCCGTTTTCAGTAAGTTATTTTGCGTTAAATAAAAAAATTTTGATCGTGGTTTGAATGTCGTATATAGAGCTGAGTTAACAAAAAATCGTTTGTGTAATATAGAGCACAACACATATCCATAAGCATTTTGTGTGGGTTTCCTGGGCAACTATATTTATTAAAAGTTAATATGGCGCCTTTAATATTTTATTTGTAATGGTGGGAAATATATGTACCTATATAATGATGGGATTCATGAAAAGTTTATACACTCATAAAAATGAGTTAATAGAAATTTAGTAAAACATCCCAGCGAAATTGTCGGATGCAAAGAACCAGTTGTAGAACTACTTGTACTTGCAAACAACCTGTTCTACTTTATGTTCTATCATCGGTGATTATACCCTACACCACTAAGTGGTCAGGGTATTATAAGTTTGTGCTGATGTTTCTAACACCAAAAAATATTGGTCCTAGACCCACCTTATAGTATACCGATCGGCTCAGAATTTTTTTTATTTCGATTTAACGATGTCCGTCTGTCCGTCCGTCCGTCCGTCTGTCTGTCTGTCTCTCTACAGGTCGCAAATATTAAGATATTTTGATGAAACTTGGTACACCGACTTAGGTCGGCCCAAGGACGAAGCCTATTAATTTTGGTTAAAATCGGTCTATGTTTAGACCTAGTGCCCCTATAAGGGTCCCCCCAAAATTATATTGTTTATACGCTGCAGGTCGCAAATATTAAGATATTTTGATGAAATTTGGTACACAGACCTACATATGTTGGCACAAGGATGAAGCCTATTGATTTTGGTGAACAGCGGTCCATGTTTAGACCTAGTAGATCTTACCAGATCTAATTAGATCTCAAAATTGGGGGAAAATTTAAGATCTAATTAGATCTGATCAGATCTAGGCATATCTGGCCAGATCTCAGTAGATCTTACCAGATCTAATTAGATCTCAAAATTGGGGACAAATTTGAGATCTGATCAGATCTACGCATATCTCGCGCAATCGCCCAGATCACTTTAGATTTGAACAGATTTGGCATTAGATCTGATCAGATCTTGCCATAAGGTATTACCACATATGCCACATCTGATCATATTTGATGAGATCTGGTACAGGATCTAATTAGATTCAATCATATCTATTTAGATCGAAAAAGATCTGATCAGATCTAAACTTTTTTACACGGGCCCCCAAAATTGGCTTGGTTACAAACTGCAGGTCGCAAATATTAAGATATTTTGATGAAATTTGGACGAAGCCTATTGATTTTGGTTAACACCGGTCCATGTTTAGACCTAGTGCCCATATAAGGTCCCCCCATAATTGGCTTGATTACAAACTGCAGGTCGCAAATATTAAGATATTTTAATGAAATTTGGTTCGCTGACTCACATTATAGAAAATTTTGACACAAGTCCCATTTTAACCCATTCGAATTTCGGATCTAAACATTAGTTGGCTTTTAACTAGACTGGTGTAGGGTATTGTATAGTCGGCATATCCGACTTTAACCTTTTCACGCGTTTTTGTTTGAGTTTGTCCAAAAAGAAGCTGTTTCTTTTCCTCCCAACTAGAACAGGTTGCTTTGGAACCGGTTATAGAACCAGTTATAGAACTGGTTCTGCGACAGTGAAACCTTACATTTTGACTCCAAGGAATCAGATCTGGAACCTGTTCCATGGAACCGGTGGTAAAAAGACCTATTCTAGAAAACATTCAAAGGTAACCAGTTCAAAAAAATTTTGCTGGGAACTTGTATTAAATCTTCATATATTTATGAAATAGTTAAATTGGAAGAAAGTTACTAATTTTCATGTTTATGAAGGTTTTTTAAATATGAAGAAACTTTTCATAAGATTTTATGAAACATATTTCATAAAGTGTTCATCATTTCATAGAATAATATCATTTTTTTTTTTGAAAAACCCCTTAACGGGCTGCCCAAACAGCTGGAATTTGAAAGCTGAAATTCGGCATTTATGTAGCTACCTTCTACAATGAAAACCACCATTAAGATGACAGTTTTTAGAAACTCCTACAGGAAGCGGCAAACTGTGATGTGCTTACCAGTACTGGCAAAAATAATGAGTCTAAAAATAGATTTTCAAAAAAATAAATTATATAAAAAAAAATAGATTTTTTATTGTATTTTTTTTTTTAATAAAATTTCCTGGTGCGGGTATCGAACCTGGGTCTACAGATTGACAGTCAATAGCTCTACCATCTGAGCTATATCGACATGTAATATTTAATAGATAAAAACATAATTGACCTGCTGCAGACAAGTAAGCTTACTCGCCAACATACAAAAAATCAATAAATATGTGGTTACATATATCTTTACCAGAGTTTATAAATTATTGAGTCTAAAAATAGATTTCAAAAAATTTTTTAAAAAATTTAGAAAATTATTTTCTATTTGAAATAATGATAAAAATAAATCATTATCAGTAACTCATTATTATATGTTTTAAAATAATGCAGAATGTAAGTGGGTGTCATTACTGGTAGTCCAAAAAATAATGATATGCCATTACCGTTTCTGCACTATAATTGGGAAACGAAATAGAATCGAAGTGGAGGCGAGAGAAATGAAAGCACGAGACATCTGGAATATAGTAGTATTTTGGAAGATGACAAAGCAATTTGTGATATAATTTTGTTTTTGCTTTTCTTTTTTTCCTTGGTATTTTAAATGTTGGATAACGCTCCTCGATGACAACAAGAAATTCTCATTAAGTTTGTTATCAAACCTAATGAAATTCGGATAGAGACATGCCTACAACAGATTATTTGTTTTTCACAGTTTGTTAAATAAGTTTTGGAATTTTAGCATATTTAATTATCTTCACTTCAGTAATGAAATTCTTTAAAGTTTCAATGAAAATTTTCATCAAAACTCGTGATTAAAGATTCACAAAATTAATGAAATTCTTAATAAAATTAATAGAATAATTCAGCCTGTAAAGAGCTTTCTATAAAACAATTTCATTTATTACACTATGCGATAGTCAAAATCGGGATGGGATGAAACCAACGGGAAATGTTATATCGGTCAAAAACAAGTTATACGTGTCCCGGCGTTTTGCTGGGTCACCCCTAGGAATCGAGATATATCTTTTTTTTGACATAACTCGAGAACCACTGGTCCGATTTTGCTCAAACAATGTTAAAAAAATTAAAAATTATAATTCCTTTAATCTGTTCATATAACGTTTTTCTATATATTCAACAGTTTTGCCGGTAAAAATAAATGTTTGTTACCGCTACCATAAAAATCAATAACCTTTTGTTTATTACTTTTTTTTAATATTTTAGGCAAAAAATATTTTTTTCTTCATACATTTATTTTTACCGGCAAAACTGTTGAGTATATAGAAAAACGTTATATGAACAGATTAAAGGAATTGTAATTTTTAATTTTTTTAAAATTGTTTGAGCAAAATCGGACTAGTGGTTCTCGAGTTATGTCAAAAAAAAGACCACCAAAGGTCAAATCGATATATCTCGATTCCTAGGGGTGACCCAGCGAAACGCCGGGTCACGTATAACTTCTTTTTTACCGATATAACTTTCCCTGGTAGTTTGAACCCTTCCCGATCACTGACCCCTACCATTTGTCTCACAGTGTTATTATTAAAGTTGGTTGTTGTCGGTGCTAGACTGCAGTGAAGAGTTGATAAATAAAAGGTATTTAGAACATGCAAAAAGGTTTATGAAGTTGCAGCATATTCTGCGGATATACAAAAACTATCTAATGAAAGAATTCATTAAATTAATAGGCTTCATAAAAGCTTCATTAAATGCTATAATAAGTTTCATTAAATTAATTCAGTTATTATTAAATTAATTAATATAAAAAATTTAATTGCAATTCAGCCAATGAAGCGCTATATATAATTTATAAAACAATTCCATAAAAGTCTAAAATTGCAAATAATAATTATAAAACACTTTCATGGAAATTAATGCATATCACTAAGGCAAGGAATTCTATGTAAATGAATGTTTTTCTCGATAGTCCAAAACTAATATGGATATTTATACGAATCATCAAATTTAGAACAAAATGGCATCGATTTGTAGTTGCATATTTTTGCAAAAATGCATGTTTTTGCATATTTCGTGGATTTTAATGCATATTTTGTGCTTTTTAATGCATATTGTGCATATTTTTAATTTTTAGGAGCATTTTTTGTTTTATAAAAAAATATAAAAAATTGATACGTTTTCATATTTTGATTCAATCAAAATAAACATTCTTAAAAACCTTATCGACCTATGGAAAATCTTCGAGTTCTGTGCCTGTTTCCAAAACAACTTCCTAAATATATTTTTAAGTTCAAAAGTGCATTATTTTTGCAAAAATAATAATTTTTAATGCATATTTCTTATATTTTTAATGCATATTTTTCTTTTTTAACCGCATATTTTAGGCGCCTTATGGTTACTTAAAACTATCAGATTTAAAGCTTTTATATAAAATTTAAAACATATGAAAATTAATAAAATAACGAAATTTTATGAAAAAATAAAAACTAAATATTAATGAAAAATGTCGTATATAAAGAATATTTTCATTAAATTTATCAAGAGGTAATTTGTGAAATTCAGTGAATTTCGAATGAAATTATAAAACTGTGTGAAGGAAAAATTTGCATAATATTTATTAAATATTATAAAATTCTTCATTGAATCTGGGGAAAAAAATTTTAATGAAATGTATCATCAATATTATGAAGGATAATTCTTTCAGTGGAATTACTCTTTATCTCAACAAAACTAAATTTGAAAAAAGTAAGCAATTTGAATAACTCAAACTGCTGTTAACCACTACGAGGAACATTTTTTGACCCTTTTTAAAAATGGGCCAAGAAAGTCCTTTTAATTGAAGAGTTAGAGGGTTCAAATGTTCCACAAAAATATTCCTCGTAGTGTTTTTGCATAACTTCTTTGAACATATCCTATACCTACACTCATAGAAATAAATCTGTAAAAATAGCCAAAAAGTTATTAAAAATTAGCTAAAAGTGATGCTGTAAAAAAAACTGCTAAAATTAGCAGATTTTTTTTTTACTAAATACTAGCAAGATAAGAACAGAAAAATTAAAACTGTTAAATCTACAGAATTTTAGTTATATTTAAGAGAACTTTTAGTTAGTTGAAAATAACAAATTGTACTGCAAAATCTGCAGAAAATTTTGCTAAATATTAGTAGACTAAAAATAACAAAAATGTACTGTAATTTTAGTTAATTTAGTAGAAAGCAGATAGCAGTCTATTCTAATAAAATCAGCAGAAATATTTGCTAAAAATTGTAAACTGCTATTTTCAAAAGGCTCGATTTTTATTTGCAATAAAAAAACTTTTAACTTTTTTGGTGAATTTTTAGGCTACTAATTATTTAGTAAAATTTTTTCCTGATTTTAGTAGGTTAATTTGCTATTTTGGATTAATAAAAATTTAGCTCAAATATAACTAATATTCTGTACATTTAACAGTCTTATTTTTGCTAATATTACTAATATATAGCAAAAATAATCTGCTAATTTTAGCAATTTTTCATGCAGCATAATTTTTAACTAATTTTTAGAAACTTTTTCTGCTATTTTTACAGATGTATTTCTATGAGTGTAAAATGGAAGGTTGAAATGGTTTCCTATACCGATTCATAATAAAGATTTGAAAAAGGGGGGACATTTTAACCCCCCCCCCCCCCCTCCCCTAAAATAAAGTTCCTTCACCAGAATCTCTTGTCAAAACCCCGTAATTTTGGAATAAGTTCGAAATTGTTGTACAGTGTTACCTGTGCAAACCCTTTATAACTGAATTTTAAAACACAGAATTAAAACATTCTCTACAAATGTGTTAAACAAATTTATTAAAAGAAAAAAAGCATTAGAAAAATAATTCGGTAACAAAGCATTTATGTTTTTTGTGTCCAGGAAAGTTTTATTCACCACAAAAATCTTAGAAAATATTCTTAAGCCGACTTAAGTGTTATCGTTTAAAGTCCACAGATATAGCAACCGATATATAATTATTTTAATTTACGTCGCTACTTAAATTCACAATAAAAATTTCAACAAATTCAATGATTTGGCTTTAATTTGAATATTTTCCCCCTGTTGTAAACGAGAATTTTGTCTAAACTAAAGTTTTCTATTCAAGTGTTAAATTATAATCTATTTTCTGGCTTTCAATATTACTGACGCAACGAAAATATTTAAAAATATTTTTGGGTCAAATGTCAATGTTTGAATTGTTATCAATTATAACTGTTTGTTATAATCTCATATATCATATTTATACATACACATGTACATGTAAAGGGTTTGTTTTAAAATTGATATAAGTCCAATTTTTAGAATGATTTAAGTAATTTTAATTTTTCCGAAAATGCGAAATCTAGGGAAAATTACATTTGTTTCAATACACAAATTTCACGTTTAAATGGCTTTCTACTTCCAGTATTGTAAATGTATACTTTCTACCAAATTTCATAGCAATCCGTTCATTCGATTTTAAGTTAAGACGATGTCCTTCAAAGGAATCCTAAAAAATTTTATATAAAATTATTAATACTTTCTGATATCGGACCAAAAATTTCATGTCGTTCCACCAAGCGAACTGAAATTTCGCCTGTGTAATTCAGGATACAGCGGTATAGCTCTACGAAAGATTGACTCATTTGAATATACCATACGGAAATGCCATACTTTGTATAAGATGACTACATTTTTTAATTTTAAATAAATAAATTAAACAAATTCCTTTATTTTCGTTCCAACAATTCAACAGTAATTCACTTGATAAAGAACTATGATATTATAATTGAATTAATTTATAATAATTCTTGTATTTGAAGGCGTTTAATAAAATTAATTTACTTGACTTGGTTAAAAAATTAATTCGTTCATTTTGGAGAATAATAGAATTCAATTTATACACACATAATAATCCATGCATAAAAATACGAAAAAATGTCAAAATAACAAAAAAATTTGTAAAATATACGAAAAATGGTTTATTTTACGAAAGTTTTTGTTGTTTTAACATTTATTTCGTATTTTTATGCATGGATTAGTATGTGTGTATGGAAGTAATTCAAAAAAGAATTAATTGTTTAAAGCTCTGTTCGGAAGGATATTAGTGTTATTCAATTTAACTTATAATACAAGAATTTCGTTAGAAAATCCAGCGAATTTATAGATTTTAATTAATTAATTATTATTTATTTTTCTCGAAAATTGGACTTGTACCACTTTCTTCAAAAGCCCTTCATATACATACATATATTTTTTGCTTCTCCTAGTAGTCTTTGTTGTAGTTGTCAATGATGCTGTTGTTGCTATTGTAAAAAAATATATGTATATAATTTTTTATTCAACTATCAAAGTATGTGTTTTTATAAAATAAAATAATATGTATGTATGTAGGTGTATGTCGACATACATGTCGGTATATGAACATGTATGTGTACATGTGGGTGTGTGTGCTTATTGAAATATGAGAATATGTTTATTTTGTTGTTATTGTATGTATGTATGTATGTAGTATCTATCTAGTTATTAGAGAATAAAAGCAAATAACATTGATTTAAAACTTTAGCAATAAATCAAATAAATGGCATTTTTATTTAATACTCTACTCAATTTTCCTTTTGATAGGTTTTTTGTTATGTTATTTGTTTAGAGTAGAGGAAAATTATGGTATGCAGTCATAAGGGCTAGTCACAGATAACGAATTATTTGAAAGTCAATGATATTATAGATATTAAGATTTTCTTTTGTTTAAATTGAAACTTTCAATATCGACTCGACTGAATTATGTTTTAATTAGTTTTCCTGTTAGCTTTAGGCACAATTTTAACAAATAAAACTCTTGCAGCTTTGTCCCTTTCCCATAGTGTAGTCAGTGATTACCCTAAATTTTTTATATTTTGTTTTGGGTTTGTTAGCAGATTAATTGAATTTGAAAGGTATTCTCTTTTTGAAATTTTTAATTGATTTTTAGGCTTTGTGTTATTAAAGGTTTAGTATGGTTAAAGTAAGTTCAAAGAACTTTCGTTTGCAAATAAATATTATAATAAGACTTGGGGGATTTTAATTAAATTTCAATTAAAATTTACCATTTACAAATATGTAATTATAATTACTTGTAATTACAATTACAAAATTTCAATCGTATTTTCAATTACATTTAGAAACTTAAAACTTTTTTGTTTAATTTAGTAGGTTTGAGGTTAAGAAGAAGAATAAACATTTTCTTCAAAAGTTATAAACACATTAAATTTGCAAATCACACTAGATCCAGTTACTGCCTTTTTTATGGACAGGCTTCATCAGTGATTTTTCATTAAATTGTACTGTCGTTTATATTTTCATTGCCAGATTGTCTCTATATGAATACTTTCAGAAGTGATCAAACAGACATACACGCAGAGAAAAGATATGGTTGCAATATGATCTTGGCTACAAAATTATTAATGTATTAATCATACTTTACAAGTTATATGGTCGTCTGTAATCATTTTATAGTTAAAATCTCACCTTTTTTCGCTTATCATATTTTTCTTTCGGCTACAATCATATATTATCCGGACAACCATATTCCTCTCTTCGAATTACAATCATAATATTATTTGTACTGAGAGATATCCTGTTCACAATCATTGGTATGGTTTCGACAACTACAAGATGGTCAGTATATCTTTTTATGAGCGTCATTGACGAGTTAGCGTCATTCTTGTTTCAGATTTTGTGAAAAGAAGTTATAACACGCAATCAAAGAAAATAATACATAAAAAAAAAAAAATAAAAAAAACAAAAAATAGCAAACAACTTACTGATATTCGTTTTAATAGTGACATTCTTTGTAAAAGAAATAATTCGGTCTAACCAGGAACCTTCAAATTAGATTTTACTTTGAAGTGCTCAGTGTTAGAAAATAAGCAAAAAGTGATAAAAAAGTGTTTTTTAATTTTTTGTACTCACGTAGAAAACTTTTGTACGAAAATCAAATTGAAGAAATGTAAAAAATTGAAGAAAATGTAAAGAGTGCACAAAATAATCATAATATGTTCCTAGTGATCATAATATGATTCTAAGTGATCACAAAATTGTCGACAGGACAATAATAGGATCACTGGGAAAATATTATGATCATCAAGAAAATATTATGATCATAAGGAAAATATTATGATGATTCTTGGATGTATCGTGAAATTTTAATCCAGCTTCAGCAAAATACTGGGAGAATACTATAGGGATTATGCAGGATTATAATATAAGAATACTGGGAGAATTTTACAATCATAGTGTGATAATTTTTTGACCATATTATGATAAAAATGAGGTAAGAGTATGATTGGGCCAACTATGTAATAACATGATTGTCGCAATCATAAACCCAAAAATGTATGATGCTCTTAGGATATGATCATCCCAACCATGTTTTTTATTTGCGTGTATACAAACATTCTACTTTAGATTTCCTGTTTATCTTCTTATTTCTTCCGTGTCACCTTTTCGCAAATGTTGCCACACTGACGTATGGTTTGTACGTACAAGTGCAGGCAATTTGTGTATATTGGAGACGGATAGCCATTTTAAATTGTTTAAATTTGAAAAAAAGTGGGTGAGATAGGCGATCAACCCAAGAATATATCATTTTGGGTTGATCCCTAACCCGCATTTTTGTCACTATTTCGCTTCCCTATAATGTGATTTTGTCATTCTTTCAATTTGTAATTGATATTTATACCCTACACCACTATGTGGTCATTATACCCTACACCACTATGTGGTCAGGGTATTATAAGTTTGTGCTGATGTTTGTAACACCAAAAAATATTCTTCGTAGACCCACCTTATAGTATACCGAACGGTTCAGAATTTTTTTTTTATTTCGATTTAACCATGTCCGTCTGTCCGTCCGTCCGTCCGTCTGTCTGTATGTCTGTCTGTCTGTCCATGCAATCTTGTGCGCACTCTACAGGTCGCAACTATTAAGATATTTCGATGAAATTTGGTATGCAGACCTATGTTGGCCCAAGGATGAACAAGTTTGATTTTGGTGAACATCGGTCCATGTTTAGACCTAGTGCCCATATAAGGGTCCTACCAAAATTATACTGTTTATTCGCTGCAGGTCGTAAATATTAAGATATTTTGATGAAATTTGGTACACAGTGGTTATACTGTTTATACGCTGCAGGTCGTAAATATTAAGATATTTTGATGAAATTTGGTACACAGACCTACATTGGCCCAGTAACGCAGCCTATTGATTTTGGTGAACATTTAGACCTAGTGCCCATATAAGGGTCCTACAAAAATTATAATGTTTATACGCTGCAGGTCGCAAATATTAAGATATTTTGATGAAATTTGGTACACAGACCTATATTGGCCCAATAACGCAGCCTATTGATTTTGGTGAACATCGGTCTATGTTTAGACGTAGTGCCCATATAAGGGTCCTACCAAAATTATACTGTTTAGACGCTGCAGGTCGCAAATATTAAGATATTTTGATGAAATTTGGTACATAGACCTATGTTGGCCCAAGGACCAAGCCTATTGATTTTGGTGAACATCGGTCCATGTTTAGAACTAGTGCCCATATAAGGGTCCCCCCAAAATTGGCTTGGTTACAAACTGCAGGTCGCAAATATTAAGATATTTTAATGAAATTGGTGCGCTGACTCACATTATAGAAAATTTTGACACAAGCCATATTTTAACCCATTCGAATTTCGGATCCAAACATTAGTTGGCTTTTAACCAGACTGGTGTAGGGTATTGTATAGTCGGCATGCCCGACTTTAACCTTTTTACTCGTTCTTTCGTGCTTTGTTAGAGCGATAAAGTGTGGTAAACAAAACTCTATTGCCTTTTTTTATCAAACTACTGCAATCTATAAATCCTCAGAAGCAGTAGACGAAGAAGAAAAGAAGCACTAATCATTTTTACTACTTCCGAATTTCTGCTGGGTAGATGTAGTGCGGACAAAGAAAATTACACTTGAGGGGGGTAAATACTGTTACAGCAGCATTTTACAGGGCACATTTGAACGGTTGTCAAAAATTTAAATAACAATATTTTTATAATTTTATTTTTCTACTTGATTGCCACTTCATTATTGGCCTTTTGTAAAAAACGCTTAATTGGCTGCCACTGTGCAGGCTTCATTAATTATCGGAAAATAAAAATGTAAAGTGATTCTCAATCCCAGAAAAATTAAATTGTTTTTGAACAAAGTCGCCACATGAACTTAAAAGTTCCAAAAAAGGCAAGAACAACCAAATTTGCTCGGGGATATAAAATTTATTTGACCAAAATTTAAAAAAAGGCCACGATAAGGACTAGAGCTTCTTTTATGGCTTATAAAAAGCCATCAGTACCTGCCATATAACGTGCCTTCGACCATCATCGGGGAATCGTTATTGGCTTTGGTTTACGACTGCGTGCAATCCTTGCATTTTTGGATGTCGTTTGTATCTTTTTGTTATGCGATATAGTAAATAAAATAATTAAATAAAAGTAAAATAATAAAGAAAAAATTTAATAGAACTGCAAAAAAATGTTATACACAAATTTAGCGCTTAGAATATTACTTGAGACTAAAACATATTTTACAAAAAACATGTGGAAATTTTATTTATAGATGCTCCATCGAAATAAAATATAAAAAAAATATGGAAAAAAAATTTCTTCTTTAGTCGATACCAGGCAGGGTAGGCATCACCAAAAAAATAAGTTATAACAAAATCGTTTTCACTAGATGGCACTTTGTTAAAAAAAATTGTCAATTTTCTTTTTTTATTTAAATTTAAATAATAACAAACAACAAAGCAAAAAAACAAACGTGTATCTCAAATTTTATTATTTGAATATATTCCGCGCTTGGTTTTTCTTTATTTTGAGCAGCTTTCAGCAGTGTTCGAATTTTTAAATATACACACAGAAAACAGATTCGTAGTTCCAACCAAATTTTCGCCAACCGAATTTTTGTAGTTCCAGGTACAATCACTTTTATTTATTTTTAATACCATTGTAACTACCGAAATTTATTTACAATTTTTGTTGTGTTAATAAATTACTTTAATGTTTGTGGATTATAAATAGAAAACCACGTTCCACAAAATTTATTTAAAAATTAAAATTTTTTTATGTCGCTTACTAGCATTGAACCATTCCTCTAAGCTAAGCTCTATTTAAATTTTTTTAGTCAAATTTCAAATTTGAATTTCTTTAGGTTTCAATATGTTGTCTATAAATAAAATTATATCAACAATAGAAAATCAGTTGTGTCTTTTAATTTGAATAAACAAAAATTTAAAAAAAAAAATTATATCGCGAACCGCGATTGAACCGGCGACCTTCCGTTTGTCAGCCCATTGCTTGTCCTCTAGGCCAAACTCGACATAAATTTTTTTTGTCAAATTTGAATTTCTTCAGGTTGAAAATTTGAATATTTTGGTTTTGAAAAAAATTATATTCACAACAGAAAATCAATTGTATCTTTTAATTTGAATCAATAAAAAAAATATTTAAAAAAAAAGTAATGCCTAGGTTGAGGTTTGAACTCAAATCTCTAAGGCTATAAGGCTGTGTCTCTACCTCCTGCGCCCCAGGTAGTTACTTTTAGTTGTTGTCTAACTTAGAATTTAAACACGCATATGTATGAAACGAAAAAATATGATAGATTCCAAAATTTTATTATGATAAATAAAATTTCTGTTCCTTGTCTCAATATATTATTAAAATTACCAAAATAATGGAAATTAATGGTTAAAGCTGCTAAAGTCAAAAAAAAAAAAATTTAAATTGATTGGGAAAACTAATACTTTAGATAGAGAGATCGATTTTATTGAATCACAACTGATACTAGATTTTTGCTGCCGATATTTTATTCAAATGATTAAATCTTCGATAAATTGGTGGTTGTTGGTATTGAAGGTAATGTGGAAGTTAGTATTTTTTTCAATATTGGTTAGAAAAGCCAATATTTTGGATAATGTGACAGTGTTTTGGTTCATCATATATATTTTCTGTTCACAAATAAATATTACTTTCCTGATGATGAATTTTAAATAACTGCAATTAAAATTATTGAATGATGGAAATATTTCATTGGTTCCGATAGAATTCCAACCAATTTATTTTCAGCTGTGCTAAACTGATAATAAATAGTTGCTCAGGTAATACTAAATTTCAACGCCCTCTACCTGTGAGTAGTGTAAGATTTGATTTCCTATCACTATAATTAATAGAGTCTGGTCGATACTCTCCTTACATAAAACAAAAGGACGCGAAAAGGTTGCATATACATAAAATCATAACAAAATAAGATAATGATTTAAATTATAGACAAAATAAAATATTTAAATTTAGTGAAGATAAAGATAAAAAGTGAATGTATATACAAATCGTTTATTAATATTGATTATGTGAAATACAAGGACAGGCATTTTGTCATTAGTTTGGAAAATTTTTTGTGTTCCCTTTCGCTTTTTCACAAAAGACGTTTTTATTATATAAAAACCATAGTTTATTTCCTTTTTTTTTATTTAGAATTTGTCTACTAATGAGGAAGTGATGACATTTTTATATTTTACGAAGTTTCGTAAATAGTGTTCGAAAGAATAACAAAAACACAATTTTTGGACTTAAATTTTTACCAAATAAATTAACTAAAGTACAATTTCTCTACAAATTTTCTGAGTTTGTTTTAGTCTACTAATATTCAACAAAAATTTTGTTGATTTTAGCAAGGATCTTTTCATTTGCAATCGACTAAGTGCTAGCATTTGCAATCGACTAAGTGTTAGCAAAACTTTTGTTGGGATTACTGTTTTTTTTGGTAAAAAAAAAACAGCTCGCTGATTTTCATGAAAATATTTTTGTTGAAATTACCAAATTTTTTGCAAGCACGCTCCTGATAAATACAGCAACATTTTTTGCTGACTTTACTGACTTTTTTTTAGGGTCATATGCATAATCCCTTTTAAAATTTATGAGTGAATTATAAAACAAATTTTCCATGCAAAATTTATTTTACAAACTAGTTAAAAGGTTTTCAAATTATTATGCATAAGCACTTTTGAAAATATTTTATTTTCAAACCAATCAAATTCGTAGCTTATAATCAATTAATAATTTTATATTAAATCATAACATAAATATTTGTATATGCTGACTTGTTTTTATAAGATTTTCCATTTTATTGCTTTAGTTTTTTTTATACTTATTTGCAACTGCTGTTTGGATTTGGGGGTCATCTTAAAGCTATGATTTTTTTTTAGCCTTGTAAGCAACCTTTAGTTTTTTGTCTGTTTTATTTTTTTTTTTTGTTCTTTTTAATAAATATCTTATCATGAGACATTCCAAACAATTTCTAGTCGATTTTAGCCGTTTTAGGAATGAGCGGGTTTGAATTTCTTTAAAAACGAGTAAAAAGGTTAAAGTCGGGCATGCCGACTATACAATACCCTACACCAGTCTGGTGTATTGTTTGGATCCGAAATTCGAATGGGTTAAAATGGGGCTTATGTCAAAATTTTCTATAATGTGAGTCAGCGCACCAAATTTCATTAAAATATCTTAATATTTGCGACCTGCAGTTTGTAACCAAGCCAATTTTGGGGGGACCCTTATATGGGCACTAGTTCTAAACATGGACCGATGTTCACCAAAATCAATAGGCTTCGTCCTTGGGCCAACATAAGTCTATGTACCAAATTTCATCAAAATATCTTAATATTTGCGACCTGCAGCGTATAAACATTATAATTTTGGTAGGACCCTTATATGGGCACTAGGTCTAAACATGGACCGATATTCACCAAAATCAACAGGCTGCGTTATTGGGCCAATGTAGGTCTGTGTACCAAATTTCATCAAAATATCTTAATATTTACGACCTGCAGCGTATAAACAGTATAATTTTGGTAGGACCCTTATATGGGCACTAGGTCTAAACATGGACCGATGTTCACCAAAATCAATAGGCTGCGTTATTGGGCCAATATAGGTCTGTGTACCAAATTTCATCAAAATATCTTAATATTTACGACCTGCAGCGTATAAACAGTATAATTTTGGTAGGACCCTTATATGGGCACTAGGTCTAAACATGGACCGATGTTCACCAAGATCAATAGGCTGCATTATTGGGCTAACATAGGTCTGTGTACCAAATTTCGTCAAAATATCTTAATATTTACGACCTGCAGCGTATAAACAATATAATTTTGGTAGGACCCTTATATGGGCACTAGGTCAAAACATGGACCGATGTTCAAAAAAATCAAACCTGTTCGTCCTTGGGCCAACATAGGTCTGCATACCAAATTTCATCAAAATATCTTAATAGGTGCGACCTGTAGAGTGCGCACAAGATTGCATGGACAGACAGACAGACAGACAGACGGACGGACGGACGGACAGACGGACATCGTTAAATCGAAATAAAAAAAAATTCTGAACCGATCGGTATACTATAAGGTGGGTCTACGACCAATATTTTTTGGTGTTACAAACATCAGCACAAACTTATAATACCCTGACCACATAGTGGTGTAGGGTATAATTAGCAAGCGGATAATTGATGTTATTGCGATATATGTGTTGGACTTAGTTTTACAAAATTTGGTTTAGTTTTCGTTGTATCACGGTTCAAATTTAAATTTTTTTAACAAAATTAAGAGATATACATACCTCAACTTAACTTTTTTACTAATGACCCGATAATCACAAGTCTTAGATCTTATGAAAATTTAGATTTTCTAACATTAGCTACTCTTTGCAAATATACTCAGTCTACACAGAGAATTATTGCCGAGATGTAAAATTCGTTATTTATTTGCAAATATTAAAAAAAAAAACATATTTTCGAGATATCTCTTACTATTTTCTTAGAAGTGTTCAATTTTTGATTTTGTTCAATACAAATGAAGTTAAAGTTTGACAAAATTCAAGATCTGTACAGAGTGTATTCTTAAAAGGTCTGAATCTGAATGTGAAGCTAAAATTCTTTCAAGCTATCATATTTTTTAATATAAAAGTTCTCCTCTGTCATAGACAATCAGAAATTAATACGGACAGGGGCACACTAGGTTGCTCCTAAAAATTTTTTTTTTTAGTTTTTAACCGGGCTACCCCCTGGAAATATTTATTTGGGCGTAAACCTACATCCGCCAAAAAATTAGGATAATCGGACATCACGAAGACGTGGCCGTTGCGGCACATGAAACATTTTTTTATTCTTTAAGTTCCAGAACTCAGATAAGAATTATTTTTTTCTATTGTGTTTTGCTAACTTGTCTTAAATTAGTGCCAAAAAGGCCAGTTTACAAATCGACAATTTAAAATTTTTAAAATTAAAAAAAAAATTTAAAAAATCAATGATTGGACTTTAAGATTTTATTAAAGATTAACAACTAAACATAAATTGTAGGAATTCCTTTTTTCGTTTGCCTGGGGCAGACATTTTCTTCCAGCGGATTTCGAGAAAACTGCGATTTTAGGCATTTATTTAGCTTTTAGGCAAGTTTTTCTTTTTTCTTCTTTTAAGATTTTGGCCGGAATATAATAACACAAGCTTAAATACCTCAATCCTGAAAATAAGGGCAAAATATAAATACATAAATTGTCCCTGTGTAAGATCAGAAGTCAAATTTGAGGAGATATTAATTTTTTTTAAACATATCAAAATAACTTATAACTTCTTATTATTATTTTTGTAGATGTAAAAATAATATTCTTAATTCAATTTCAGAAAATTAACCCTTAAGTGCTGCATATATGGCCCTTTGGGATCTGTTATGTAATTGAAGAATAAATAAAAAAAAAATACCTGAAATTTTAAACATGTATTCCCTAGCACGGTGTTGTTGTAATCGAATTTTGTTTAGATAATATTTCTGGAATATCGTAGGACCGTTTTACAAGATAAAATAAAATGTGCTACTCGCGTGTTTTTTTATTTCTTCTTTTAAGTCGATTTGAATTTTTTATGTGAGCTAAGATTTAAAAAAATTGGATAATTAATAAAAAAAAGTGAGTATATTTTAAACATATTTTGCTAAAAATATTGAAATTTGAGCCGCGATTGCACCTAAACTAAACCGAATTTTGAACAACTAAATACAGCACATCGTCGACCGGCCTGCAAATTGTCACATGTGTTTTTTAATGGATTCTCAGGGCAGCGAAAAAACTTATACAAAATCTACTTTTAAGATATTTTATTGGCATCAAATCTTAAAAGTAGATTTTGTAGCAGTTTTTTTGCTGTCCTGAAAATCTATTAAAAAACAGATGTGACATTTTGCAGGCCGATCGACGACATATATCATAGGATCGGGGATTAACCATGTGTATAATTTCAATGACATCTATATACATATAGTCAAAATCGGTTTCGAAAAATTTTGGAATAACTCTTATATTTTCTTGTTTCACTGTTACATTTTGGGGTAAAATGAACATGTAAAAACACTTTTTAAAGATGGTCAGCTGCGAAAAGTTTTTTAATAAACAGAAAAATTGTTTTCTTAGTTTAAAATTTTCTTTTATTTTTATGAGTTCAAAGAGTTAGGTCAACACAAACAAAAAATCTTATTTTTTTTTCTTCGAAGTGCAAAAAGCATCAAAAAAGTTATTATAACAATCTTATAAAACACTTATAAAAATACTTGATCCAAATAAAGATAAACTTTGACAGAATGAAAACAAATTTTAAGCTTTCGCTATTGAAGTAGATATTGGCTAATGCAAAGGGATTTTATATACATACATATATATATTTTCTTTCTCAAATTATTGAAGAAGCACATTTTAAGTTATCGATATTTTTCATAACATTGGACAATTTTTGACAGCTTTTAATGCAGTTATTATAAATTTCTAGTTACCTTTGCAAACAATAAGTACTTATAATGAAATCCCATTAGCATTTATAACCCTGATTTTATTTATAATATATTTTTGTACAATATTCTAAGGTTAGCATATAAAAGTATAAAAACTTTTTTTTTTTAGTAGAAAATCAATACTCTATATGTATTGGAAGTTTTCAGTCAATTTCTCAAATAATCATATGTTAAGCTAATATAAAACATTTTCACAACTCATCAATTAAATAATTTTGCTAATGACTATTACAAATCATTTCAGTGTTTTTTTTTCTTTTTTTCTTTCTTTCGCTGTGCAAAAGTTTGTAAAATTACTGTGAAAGGTTTTGTTAGTTGTTATAACAGTCATCAATTTTGTTATAAACTAACTTGATTCACATACATAGATTTACTTACACATGTACGCTTACTTACACTTGTATATTCTGTAGTACTGGTGTAATCGTTAACACTATAGAAAAGAATGTTGAAAAATTGTAACAAAAACTTTTGGCGCCTGAAAGTTACCTCCATCTTATGCAACTTAATTTTTTGTTTATAGTGGAAAACATATGTTAACAATTTTTATGTTAGTAGGAACTTTTTTGTTTCCTTGCTTTTAAGCGTTTTCTGCAATGCTATGAGTATGTAGGAACATTATGATGAAAAAGTTTGCAACATTATTTAATTTTAAAAGCGCAATATTTGTTCTAAAGTACTAAAGTACTTAGTAAAAAATGTTTTAACCCGCAAGTATGAAAGCAGGGTCCTTCTTTTTACCAGCGGAAAAAGTTGTAAATCTCCTTAAACATTACAGATAAAATATTTTTTAAATTTGTTTGGATCATCTCTAGAGAAAGATAACGACGCTTGTCGTGCATAGAATATTGCGCCCAGGCCATGCAGCAACCTCTACTGGCTCCATCACCTCAGCCTCAAACATGCTGCAGTGATCTGGAAATCTGGTCCCCTCGAGAGAAAAACATCGATGTAGCATACTTTAGGATCTGACTCTAAATGCCAAAGATATAACGAAAAATGTAAAATGGTGACCCCTACGTTCGGCAAAAAAAGTTTTTTTTGAAACATCCTTGCAAAAATAATTTAGATTGGACGGTGTACGGCGAACTTTTTTTTAATATACGGCCTAATGTATGTACTATATAATATATGAGACTAATAAATTAATTGACGATTTAATTAGCATTAAATTGAAACTAATGCTAATGAAATTGTTGGCTTTGAGTTACATCGATTTCACTACTAATTCCAATTCATTACAATTAGTAAATTCATTACAATTACTAAACGTTAATTTACAGATTTCGTATCATTGCCGTGCTTGCAAATAGTAATTTTAAAAAATTGCCAACCCAAAATGAACTAAATTTTTGCTCTGTTAGAGTACTAATACACTCCTATAATACAAATAAGCCAGGTCCAAAAGAGCTCCGGAGGGATCCATATTTCTACAACAGAAATAGGGTGACATTTTTAATTTTTGTTTTCGACAATTAACGTGAGTATACAAATTTACATACTCCTATGATGGATTGAAACATCGGTGCAAATCGGAACGATATGAAATGAAATGGGGAACGATTAAAATTTGAACATGTGCCGCAGGGAATGAAGTGGAATAAAGCGGGGAAGGAAATTCATATGCGTGTTATCTTAGTGTATTAATTTCTATTTATATTATCAATAAATTGAAAAAAAAAAAAAAAAAAAAATTGGGTCACCCTGTGGCTGTTTCATAAAAATTTATTCATAAGGATAGCTCTCGGATCTACCTCATATGAATACAGAAGTGCGAACACAATATTGAAGCTTGCAAAATTTTTTGTCCGTTTGGCTCTATCTCGCTTAGTTTTCGATATACAGTCCATTTTTAAAATGGCGATTTTTATACCCCACACAGTCAATCTTTTAAAATGGCGATTTTTATAGCCCACACCACTACGTGGAGAGTTTTTTATGCTGTTTGTAACACCAAAAAATATTGGACCTTGACCCACCTTATAGTATACCAATCGACTCAGAATCACTTTTTATTGCGATTTAACGATGTCTGTCCGTCCGTCTGTCTGTCTGTCCATGCATTTTTGTGCGAAATTTGGTTCGCTGACTCACATTGTCCCAAGTACAAAGCCATTGTACCAATATCCATTTTTATAAAACAGCAATTTAAAGCAATCTAACTATCCCCAATCAGAAATCGCCAGTGGTACAAAAAATCAAGCACTGGCATACCACTGGGTAACCATGGTATTAAAAATAAATGACTGGCAGAACACTCATTTGGGACGCTTTGCCAGCGTTTGCGAAAAGCGTTTTACCAGTATTTGTTTTACAAAAATTTCGGTGGTTTATAAACAAAAACCACAGGCAAAGAGTTGGCTTAGAGTGATATGCCAGGGTTTGCAACCAGTGGTTATCCAGTGCTACCTAGCTAATGCTACCAGGCGTACAAAAATCAATTCACTGGTAGACCAATGATTTTATAAAAATGCTGACGCTTCGTTAAAAAAAGTTTGTAGTCAAAAGGTTCCGAGTTCAAATCCGGTTGCAAGCAAAATTTTTTTTGGGTTTTTTTTTAATTTAAAATTTTTTTGTTTTATAAAATAAATTTTTTTTGTTTGTGGGAAAGCTCCTTCAAGACCAACTTTTTTTTTGCCCTCCAAACACTGGCATACTAGTTACTAAAAATTGTTTGCCAGTATTAGCATTTTGGCACAGCCAGTAGTTGTCCAGCGATTATCACTCATTTATGTGTTTAGCCATCAAATATTATATGTCTCTTTGGCTCAGTGGGTAGAGCAATCCTCTGCCAAACCGACGGCCTGGGTTCAAATCACGGCAGGACCTAAAAAAAAATACATATGAACTTTTTTTAATTTTTATTTTGGAAAATATATTTCCAGACCACCTATTTATTGGTTTTGCCAGCGTTTTGCCAACGTTCAAAAATTTTGTTCCTCCAGTGCTTTTCCGGCGCTTTTTGAACAGCCGGTCCTTTTGTCTAATGATGTTATCATTTTGGGAATGGGAAAGCACTTTTTACCAGTACTAGAACCACCTGTTAAAGTGCTTTGCCACCGATTTCCCGTTTGTATTTTTCTAACTGGGTCGCCTTTTTTAGTATATAAATGCTTTTCTTTGCTCAATTTTAATTAGTTCTTAAGGCATTATTAGGATTTCATTAGCATTAGTAGCACAAACTATAATACCTAAAAATTTCAGTGGCATTAAATGGTAATAAAAATTTTTTGCCATTAGCATTAGTCAACAAATGCTAATAAAATTTCAATGACAATGAAAAATCCCAAGTATGATATACATATATTTGAATCAGAAAAAAAATCAGATTTGTAAGGAACATTCAAATAAAATTAATACAATTATGGGAAGCTTTATGATTTGAATTTGACAAATGGATTACAGGAAACTTTTTGAAAATATTTGCATTTATATATGTATTTTAGGTAAACAGGTACGGTAATGAACCCACAAACACAAGGTTTACAAAATGAAAGATTTTGAAATTGAAGAAAATTAATTACAAAAAAAGGACAAAGAATGAATTACGTACGGTTTTTAAAATGACCAATGCTGGAAATATAAGTAAGTGACGACTTTCTAAAAATATATCATCACTTATTCATCACATAACCTCCTGGTGACTTGTCCTGATAACATTTTTTTATTTGTATGAAAACTTCAGTAGGTCTATGTAGGTATTTTGTATGGGAGCGGATCAGCAAGTCGGCAATAACAGCGACATATCGCTAAGGCATAATAAAAACGTCTTCACGAAATTTGTATCTGGGTTTTTATACCAAAAATGTTGTACTTATGAATACATTATAAGAAAAAAAAAATATTGAAATTATGTAACACATTAATTATCTAACAAATATTTACTGAAATAAATTAAAATATTAATTGCTTCAATTAAGTCAAAGAGTATACATAATAAAGAGATTGGGGGACTCTCTATCACTGAGAAAGCATTTGTTCTATTATGTGCCTTGGAACAGGAATATACTCAAACCAATATCACCCGGCAAACATGGTAATACGAAGAAGATTCTCCGAACATATCGCCAGGAAGAAAACATTTATTGCCGGCAATATCAATTTCGTATTCCGGAAGTTTCCTCCGTCGGAAACAACTGTTACACTAAAACAATACTTCCAGGCAATATGAAAGCAATCACTCATATGGAAGAAAAAAGGGATATCGCTAAATAAATTTCTGGTACAATAAAAAATCGATTTAATTTTTTTTATTATTAAATTTAAGCCTGAAAAACAATATCTGCATACATAATCCATTGACCAACTTTTAAATTATTTTGATTTCATCTTAGCCGATTTTTCCCGCGCAATTAATCTTAACTTTTCGCGAGTTTATTTCCTATATATCTTTTGATTGTTTTTGTACAAATTTAGTTTTAATTTTTTCCAAATTGATAAAAGATTTCAAACAAATTTGAATTCCAAATGATACAAAGATGATATTGCCGAAATATTGTCATAAAAAGTTATGACAAAAGATAAAATTTTTTAATTATTTTTTCCAAATATCGTCGAATTATCTTCCAAGTGATAAAAGGAAGACAATTTCAAAGTAAATACTACTTGATTTTTTTCATTCAAATGACAAATAGAAGATATCGCTTTAATATCTTCTTGGAAGGTATCTTTTAAATGTTTGCAGGGTCATTATGTGCGCTCTTTGTATGACTCAAAACATCGATTGTAACCAGGGATGGAAAATAATAATTTAGTTATAAAAGTCAAGAATGGAACTATACTATGGAATTATACTATTCCAACAGTATTATAGCCCTAGATTATGAATTTTAAAAAACCATACCTAAAAAATTGCAAAATAATATCGAAATGTGAAAAAAGGCTTTGGGGTTCAAAAAATTAATTAAAACATTTACATTCTGCAAACGATGCCAAAATTTTCTTTTTTTGCAACTAACCAACAAACTTTATTTTATGAAATGGGCATTATACTCCGTAGATTATAAATTTAAAAAACCGCACTTAAAAAATTGAAAAATAATAGAGGAACACGAAAAAAGACTTTGTGGTAGAAAAAAATAATTAAAAAACTCAATCAGCGATTAATAATCTGCAAATGAATACAATGACGCAAAAATTTTCCTTTTTGCAAATAGTTTTTTCGCGATTTATTTATTTATTTTTTTTGCAAACTAAGCACCAAACTTTTGTGTATAAAATTGGTACTATAGACCATAGATTATAAATTTAAAAAAATCACACTTAAAAAATTGCAAAATAATCGCGGAAAACGAAAAAAGGCTTTATGGTACAAAAAATTAATTAAAAAACTTAATCAGCTATTTAAATTCTGCAAACAAATATATTGATGACAAAATTTATACTTTTTGCAAATTTTATTTTTCGCGATTTTTTTTGCAACTAGCCACAAAACTTTGTTGTATGAAATGTGTATTATAGTCCCTAGATTATAAATTAAAAAGAAACGTACTTAAAAAAATGCAAAATAAAAGCGGAACGCGAAAAAAGACTTTTTGGTACAAAAAATTAATTAGGAAACGTAATCAACGATTTAGATTCTACAAACAAATATATTGATGCAAAAATTTTCCTTTTTGCAAATTTTAGTTTTCGCGATTTTCTTTTTGCAACTAGCCACCAAACTTTGTTGTCTGAAATGTGTATTATAGCCCCTAGATTATAAATTAAAAAAAAAACGCACGTAAAGAATTGCAAAATAATATCGGAATTTGAAAAAAGACTTTATGGTACAAAAATTGAATCCCTAGGTTATATATTTAAAAAAAACCGCACTTAAAAATTGCAAAATGACGGTGGAATTCGAAAAAGGCTTTATGGTACAGAAAATGAATTAAAAGAGGTAATCAGCGATCGACATTCTGCAAGCGAATATATTGTTGCAAAATTTTCGCTTTTTGCAAATGTTTTTTTTTCACAATTTATGCTAATATTTGCTAATATTTAATTTTTATGTTTTTTAACGAGCCAAAGAGGAAGCTATTTTTTAGTTACTTACATTTTTAAATATGTAAGAGCGATCCAACTTTTTTTGGTATAAGAGCCCGATTAAGTGAGCCTTTTCCATCCCTGATTAACCAGTCGGAGTTCGTTCCTGTTCCAAGCAGCCTAATATTTTTTCAAATAAAAAATATTGAGAGAGTTGCAAGGCCATTGATTAAGTACATATTTTTTTAAAAACAATTCTTATTTTTAACATACTGTTACGTTTTTATATTTTAAAAGCATTGGTTTATTCTTCTTTCAACCTTCAAAAACGTACGTTTATCTCCTTTAGATAAACTTGGTTGGTGCTCTCTCCAATTAAAAATAACACACATCAATACTATTTTGGTTTATTATAGACTTATTTATCCAACACTTTGTTACTTTGCAAACAATTTTACAGTGATTTCCTAGAGCTTAACTTAATTTCACAAACGCTACTGTGCGACTCAATATACAAATAACTTAGCACAACTTAACTCCACAAAAGCTAATGCACTACTCCCCGCAAACCTATGCTGCAGCCCTTTTATAGTGTACTGTCTGTGATTGTGGAACAAGCTCGAAAGTTCCAGAGACACCCAGGTAATTAGCTGTGATTGTAGAATAAACTAAAAAGTTCTAGAGGTACCCAGAGCATTCATAGCCGAGACACCAACCACTAAATTTTTAGCCAATACATCAACACCTTTATATTTAACCACTTTACAGTATAACTTTATAAAACATTGTTGCATACAATGTAGTATATTACGTTTCTCGAGATATTTTTTTACAAAATACCAGAACTAGACCAATCAAATTTCGAAACAATATGTTTAATTAACAGAGATCCAAAATAACTGTTATATTTCTTAAAAACATCAGATAAAAGATTGATTAATAATTTCTCTTGCTTTTTTGTTTTTTCATTTTTTTTTTTAACAATTTGTGTAAATTATTTAATGAATTCTTCCATCACTAACTTTTATATTTGCTTTCAAAATAAAAATCAAAAGAAGTCCAGAAGAAGTGTTTGCTTGTCATTCGTGTAATATACAGATTATCTTGCAATTTATTATTTTTCAATGTGAAATGACGGCTTTTTAATAAGCAGAGAATATTTCTACCTCCGCCTGTTGTTTTCTATTTGGAAAGACGTTATCCTGTAAATTTCCTAGTGGGTATTTTTAGTCGAAAAGTGAAAACATTAACCCTATATGGATCAAGTTACACAAAATAATAATTTTTAGCAAGTGGAAAAAAATTTTTTTGATCCATTTGTAAGATATTTTTTTCGAAAATTATGAAAGGTGTTATTCTGTTATTCTGCAAATTTCCTAGTGGGTCGTTTTTGGCCAAAAGTATAAAGAATAACCCTACATGGATCATGTTACATAAAATAATTATTTTTATCCAGTTGAGATTTTTTTGTAAAATTTAAAGGCTTTACAATCTCGTAGTCATAATTATTATTAAGTTTCATGGGTCTTTTCTGACCCCATGCCATTGAGGGTTAACGATGTTTTAAACAAATGTAAAGATAATTAAGTAAAAACTATGTAAACGTTGATGAAAACATTAAAATTTTGTGAAATTTTTGACAAAATGAGCAATTTTTGTAAAATGTCCTGGAAAACACAAACTCGAATTATAATTTTTCCAATTTATTTTTTATTTTCTTTAATATCAACTATTATGTGGTACAAATAGCAATCGACATCTCCAAATTAGGCATTTTAAAAAATCTTTAAAATTAATTTAAAAAAACACGTTTTTCCATTTTTATCAAATTCGTGGGTCATTTTGGATTCCAGGCTAAAGTGGGTTAGTAATATCCGATGAAGTCAAAATTCCATGTCTGAATCAATTTGACTATATTAAATGAATAAATGGAATAAAAAATATTTTTTTTCGAAATTTAGAATTTTGGAAATTTTTAATAGTAATACATTTTTTTCCAAAATGGGTAATTTTCGTCCAACTTTCGGCACGGATTAATGTTTTCCAAAAAAAAAAATGAACGAAATTCGACAAATCTCTATTTTAGGGGACATTCTAATGTACATTTATATTTAAACTTAAAATTTTACCAAAACCAACTTGAGTTATTATTTTTTATTTACTTTTTGAGCATTGTGTTAATGTTAAAAAAAGTATATTGCAACAAACAAAATTGTTGTTGATGTTTCTTTTACTTATTGTTAACTTGAACTAAAATCATCATCAGGATGATGACGATGAAAAAGTTTTTCCGTGCCAGGCTGCCTGGTAGTGTTGTATTTAACGTTCTGCTTTTGATGTTCATTTTGATAAATTATCAAACAACATAATCTGTACTACTACCATAAGAAAAGCTATATGGGAAGAAAATCTGTATTTGACTCCTTTGAGAAGATATGTTTACTGACCAAAACTTGGTTTGGTGTATTAATACTATTGCCTGAAATTGAATATATGAAAAACGATTTTATATACATACTTAGGTGCAAGTACAAAGGAAAGGGTAAAAGCAGTGTTGCCATATATTAATATCAACTCCTCAAGCCCAAGTAAAAAAGTTTTGATATAGACATGTATTATCATATAAAAGTTTTTATAATTATATATTGGAACATATATACCAAGATATAATTATATAAAATTTTACGAAATTATATCCCAAATATATAACTATATCTTGTTATATATTGCACAATATATAGTGCAATATATTACAATATACAATTATATATAGACCGATATATATTTACATATGCCTCAAATAATTAAGTATAATTGTATCGAATTATATACCATTATATCTAGTTGGATATTATTATATTATATTTGATGCATTTGGATGAGGACAAAATCCGGATAAAATTGTATCAGTCCATATCTTATTCCATCAAATTAGATCTAATTGTGTCATATTAGATCTTATATGATCATAATACGACCTAATTTTATACAATTAGATGTTCTCATTTTTTGGATATTATTATGTATAAAATCAAACGACATATAATTTTTTTTAGTAGGGAGTTGTTTTTTTTTTAAGAAAAACTGTTTCTAAAAAACCGAAAAATCTAATAACCCGAGTAAAAAAGTTTTGATATAATCACATATTATTTTATCTAATTGCATATAGTAACGTATAGTTACATATGGCCACATATGCTTTTAAATTCAAGCAGATATACTTTTATATAGTCATATATTAGATATTTTTTCCTCAAAGGTTTTAATATGGAGACATATGTGATTTTATATTATTACATATTGGCCTACATATATATGTATGTGTTATATATAAGTACATAAAGTAACATATAAAATATATAATTACATGTGCGTTTATATATAATTTAGTATGACACTACACATAATAATATAAAACTATGTGGATCCATATAAGAAATATAATAATTTGTGTTAGTTATGATTATATATTGACGAATATGAACCCATATATAACTTATAACGTTCTTTATAAAATCATCTATAATTATATATCATCCCACATAGGCAATTATTTCAAAGTGATTTTATATAAAAATATGTAAGGTCCATATAAAACAGTATTATATTATATTTGGTTCCATGTTATCAATGATTTTGAACTAGTTTTAGATTAAGTAATTACTAGGGATTAGCGCGTGACACGAAATGTTCGTGAGTCACGTTATTCACACGTGATCGTGAGTAATAATTACTATACTTAAGTGATTCGTGCGTGAGCGTGAGTAAGAATAACCCGTGCATGATTCGTGTGTAAGTTTATTTTTTGCATCATATGTTTTTAGTAATTTTTACTGTTTTGCGTGAGAATTTTCTGATTGTAAGTTTTTAATATACTCATGTGTGCTGAGTAAGAAACGAAATGCTCGTGCGTGAGTAATTTGTTTTTTTTTTGAGCATGAGTCAAAAATGGCTTACGCACCGCACCCATAACATTAACAACACTGAAGCTTTAATACGAAATTCTCTATACTATAACGTACACTTGACTGATTTCTTATATCTTGGTTGTACATCATAATCCTATTAACTTTAAAATTTCAGTGTTGTTAACTTTATTTTACAATTACTAAATTAAAAGAAATGTTTTTTCATGTTTATTGCACTGTCATGATAAATCTGGATAAAAGTAATGGAAGATTTATCGAAATTATAAGATCTCCAGCAGGCCTGGGGTTAATCATTACATTTTGTAATTAATTACACATGCAATTACACAATTACATGTAATTGTAATTAAAAAAAAACTCATCTATAATTACATATTATTTGTAATTGCAATTCAAAAAAGAACAATTACAATTACAAGTAATTGAAAAATTTTTTTATTTAAAAAAATAATTTAGTATGTATATTGTTAGATATGGCCCTATATAATATGATAAAAAGTATAAGGTTAATATTTAGATATAATTGTATCCAACTATGTCCACTTTTATAACATTTTATATAATTTTATTCAAAAAGATATAATTTGATGTAATTGGATGAGGACAAAATTCGGATACAATTGTATCGAATTGCATAAAATTGTATCAAATTGTACCAAATTGTATACATTTGTATACAATTCGATACAATATGATACAATGAGACGTTCTCATTTTTCGGATATAATTATATCTAATTACATAAAAGATTATATATAATTAAATATAACTTCATATGGCTCCATATCATTTTTTTTTACTTGGGAATTTTAAAAAATTCCTGAATTTTATATATTTTGTAGTCGAAAAAATTCGGACTCTCAATATCAGCATATGAAATATATCATTACGTTTGCTTTCGCCATAGAGAACTTTAAATTTGAAAAAAAATATTCTATATAAAAATATCTTTTTGAAATCAGACCCCTAAGAAGTACTTATTATAAGGTTTTACAATGAATCACTTAATAAATCTATGAGGTTATTTAAAATGTATTGTAATCAATTAAATATATGAATGCTTCACTTGCCAAATCGATTAACTCCATAAAGAAAAATGAGAAAATAGTAAAGAAAAATGAGAAAATAGTAAATATTGTTTTTTTTTCAATTCTTGTTAAATTATAAATTTTGTCGTTTATTAGTATTAGTATTTATTATCAGAGATACTCGTTTTGAATATTTTACAGTTAGGGGTCAATAAAGTGTTTTGAAATTAAAGTTTTATAAAATTCTGAAAGTGGAGTTAATTGATTTAGCAAGTAAAGCATTCATATAAATGTTTCCTAATCTGAATTTAAAATCTTTTTAGATAATATATTTTAAATTAATTTTTAAAATGCTAGACTGTAAGGATAGTCTATGGATACACCATAGACTTAAATAAAACGAGTAAAAAGGTTAAAGTCGGGCATGCCCTACACCAGTCTAGTGTATTGTTTGGATCCGAAATTCGAATGGGTTAAAATGGGGCTTATGTCAAAATTTTCTATAATGTGAGTCAGCGCACCAAATTTCATTAAAATATCTTAATATTTGCAGTTTGTAACCAAGCCAATTTTGGGGGGACCCTTATATGGGCACTAGTTCTAAACATGGACCGATGTTCACCAAAATCAATAGGCTTCGTCCTTGGGCCAACATAGGTCTATGTACCAAATTTCATCAAAATATCTTAATATTTGCGACCTGCAGCGTATAAACAGTATAATTTTGGTAGGACCCTTATATGGGCACTAGGTCTAAACATGGACCGATGTTCACCAAAATCAATAGGCTGCGTTATTGGGCCAACATAGGTCTGTGTACCAAATTTCATTAAAATATCTTAATATTTGCGACCTGCAGTTTGTAACCAAGCCAATTTTGGGGGGACCCTTATATGGGCACTAGTTCTAAACATGGACCGATGTTCACCAAAATCAATAGGCTTCGTCCTTGCGCCAATATAGGTCTGTGTACCAAATTTCATCAAAATATCTTAATATTTGCGACCTGCAGCGTATAAACATTATAATTTTGGTAGGACCCTTATATGGGCACTAGGTCTAAACATGGACCGATGTTCACCAAAATCAATAGGCTGCGTTATTGGGCCAATATAGGTCTGTGTACCAAATTTCATCAAAATATCTTAATATTTACGACCTGCAGCGTATAAACAGTATAATTTTGGTAGGACCCTTATATGGGCACTAGGTCTAAACATGGACCGATGTTCACCAAAATCAAACTTGTTCGTCCTTGGGCCAACATAGGTCTGCATACCAAATTTCATCACAATATCTTAATATTTGCGACCTGCAGCGTATAAACAATATAATTTTGGGGCGACCCTTATATGGGCACTAGTTCTAAACATGGACCGATGTTCACCAAAATCAATAGGCTTCGTCCTTGGGCCAACATAAGTCTATGTACCAAATTTCATCAAAATATCTTAATATTTGCGACCTGCAGCGTATAAACAGTATAATTTTGGTAGGACCCTTATATGGGCACTAGGTCTAAACATAGACCGATGTTCACCAAAATCAATAGGCTGCGTTACTGGGCCAATATAGGTCTGTGTACCAAATTTCATCAAAATATCTTAATATTTGCGACCTGCAGCGTATAAATATTATAATTTTGGTAGGACCCTTATATGGGCACTAGGTCTAAACATGGACCGATGTTCACCAAAATCAATAGGCTTCGTCCTTGGGCCAACATAGGTCTATGTACCAAATTTCATCAACATATCTTAATATTTGCGACCTGCAGCGTATAAACAGTATAATTTTGGTAGGACCCTTATATGGGCACTAGGTCTAAACATAGACCGATGTTCACCAAAATCAATAGGCTGCGTTATTGGGCCAATATAGGTCTGTGTACCAAATTTCATCAAAATATCTTAATATTTACGACCTGCAGCGTATAAACAGTATAATTTTGGTAGGACCCTTATATGGGCACTAGGTCTAAACATGGACCGATGTTCACCAAAATCAATAGCTGCGTTATTGTGCTAACATAGGTCTGTGTGCCAAGTGTTCACCAAAATCAAACGTGTGAATAACGTGACACGAAATGTTCGTGAGTCACGTTATTCACACGTGATCGTGAGTAATAATTACTATACTTAAGTGATTCGTGCGTGAGCGTGAGTAAGAATAACCCGTGCATGATTCGTGTGTAAGTTTATTTTTTGCATCATATGTTTTTAGTAATTTTTACTGTTTTGCGTGAGAATTTTCTGATTGTAAGTTTTTAATATACTCATGTGTGCTGAGTAAGAAACGAAATGCTCGTGCGTGAGTAATTTGTTTTTTTTTTGAGCATGAGTCAAAAATGGCTTACGCACCGCACCCATAACATTAACAACACTGAAGCTTTAATACGAAATTCTCTATACTATAACGTACACTTGACTGATTTCTTATATCTTGGTTGTACATCATAATCCTATTAACTTTAAAATTTCAGTGTTGTTAACTTTATTTTACAATTACTAAATTAAAAGAAATGTTTTTTCATGTTTATTGCACTGTCATGATAAATCTGGATAAAAGTAATGGAAGATTTATCGAAATTATAAGATCTCCAGCAGGCCTGGGGTTAATCATTACATTTTGTAATTAATTACACATGCAATTACACAATTACATGTAATTGTAATTAAAAAAAAACTCATCTATAATTACATATTATTTGTAATTGCAATTCAAAAAAGAACAATTACAATTACAAGTAATTGAAAAATTTTTTTATTTAAAAAAATAATTTAGTATGTATATTGTTAGATATGGCCCTATATAATATGATAAAAAGTATAAGGTTAATATTTAGATATAATTGTATCCAACTATGTCCACTTTTATAACATTTTATATAATTTTATTCAAAAAGATATAATTTGATGTAATTGGATGAGGACAAAATTCGGATACAATTGTATCGAATTGCATAAAATTGTATCAAATTGTACCAAATTGTATACATTTGTATACAATTCGATACAATATGATACAATGAGACGTTCTCATTTTTCGGATATAATTATATCTAATTACATAAAAGATTATATATAATTAAATATAACTTCATATGGCTCCATATCATTTTTTTTTACTTGGGAATTTTAAAAAATTCCTGAATTTTATATATTTTGTAGTCGAAAAAATTCGGACTCTCAATATCAGCATATGAAATATATCATTACGTTTGCTTTCGCCATAGAGAACTTTAAATTTGAAAAAAAATATTCTATATAAAAATATCTTTTTGAAATCAGACCCCTAAGAAGTACTTATTATAAGGTTTTACAATGAATCACTTAATAAATCTATGAGGTTATTTAAAATGTATTGTAATCAATTAAATATATGAATGCTTCACTTGCCAAATCGATTAACTCCATAAAGAAAAATGAGAAAATAGTAAAGAAAAATGAGAAAATAGTAAATATTGTTTTTTTTTCAATTCTTGTTAAATTATAAATTTTGTCGTTTATTAGTATTAGTATTTATTATCAGAGATACTCGTTTTGAATATTTTACAGTTAGGGGTCAATAAAGTGTTTTGAAATTAAAGTTTTATAAAATTCTGAAAGTGGAGTTAATTGATTTAGCAAGTAAAGCATTCATATAAATGTTTCCTAATCTGAATTTAAAATCTTTTTAGATAATATATTTTAAATTAATTTTTAAAATGCTAGACTGTAAGGATAGTCTATGGATACACCATAGACTTAAATAAAACGAGTAAAAAGGTTAAAGTCGGGCATGCCCTACACCAGTCTAGTGTATTGTTTGGATCCGAAATTCGAATGGGTTAAAATGGGGCTTATGTCAAAATTTTCTATAATGTGAGTCAGCGCACCAAATTTCATTAAAATATCTTAATATTTGCAGTTTGTAACCAAGCCAATTTTGGGGGGACCCTTATATGGGCACTAGTTCTAAACATGGACCGATGTTCACCAAAATCAATAGGCTTCGTCCTTGGGCCAACATAGGTCTATGTACCAAATTTCATCAAAATATCTTAATATTTGCGACCTGCAGCGTATAAACAGTATAATTTTGGTAGGACCCTTATATGGGCACTAGGTCTAAACATGGACCGATGTTCACCAAAATCAATAGGCTGCGTTATTGGGCCAACATAGGTCTGTGTACCAAATTTCATTAAAATATCTTAATATTTGCGACCTGCAGTTTGTAACCAAGCCAATTTTGGGGGGACCCTTATATGGGCACTAGTTCTAAACATGGACCGATGTTCACCAAAATCAATAGGCTTCGTCCTTGCGCCAATATAGGTCTGTGTACCAAATTTCATCAAAATATCTTAATATTTGCGACCTGCAGCGTATAAACATTATAATTTTGGTAGGACCCTTATATGGGCACTAGGTCTAAACATGGACCGATGTTCACCAAAATCAATAGGCTGCGTTATTGGGCCAATATAGGTCTGTGTACCAAATTTCATCAAAATATCTTAATATTTACGACCTGCAGCGTATAAACAGTATAATTTTGGTAGGACCCTTATATGGGCACTAGGTCTAAACATGGACCGATGTTCACCAAAATCAAACTTGTTCGTCCTTGGGCCAACGTAGGTCTGCATACCAAATTTCATCAAAATATCTTAATAGTTGCGACCTGTAGAGTGCGCACAAGATTGCATGGACAGACAGACAGACGGACGGACAGACGGACATCGTTAAATCGAAATATAAAAAAATTCTGAACCGATCGGTATACTATAAGGTGGGTCTACGACCAATATTTTTTGGTGTTACAAACATCAGCACAAACTTATAATACCCTGACCACATAGTGGTGTAGGGTATAAAAATAATTAATTTTTTAATTTAGCTCTGAGAATAGAATTTCTTCATATATTTATATATTTAGTTAGAATATTCTTCTACCTCAAGTCCAAATTCTAATATGATATTGTCATATTAGATTTTATTTGTTGTTTCAAAAAGGGTTGATCATTTTCCTGATAGACAATACAATTGTTTCGTAGCCATCACGCTTACTCTTCAGTTGTCCGCAATAAGAAAAAGATAGCTTTACTAAACCAAACGAGACATTACATAAGGTACAAAAAATCAACGGGACGAGAATTTTGTACTTTCGTATATAAACTGTCTGATTTGGTAAAACCAGTTATAAATCAACTCCTTTTTGAAAGCAACAATTCTTCTTCATATATTTATAATCCATTGACAAATTCATTAATTATGTTGCTTTCATCATACCCGATTTTTTTTCTACGCAGTAAATCTTTATTTTGTTTGCAAAAAGTTTGTTTTAATTCTTTTCAGAATGACAAAAAATTTACAACAATTGTTAGTATTTTCATAAAAATTATGACAAAACGAAATACAATATTTTTAATTATTTTTTCCATATATTGTTAAACTATCTTCCAAATGATTAAAGAAAGATAATTTTAAAGTACTTCTTTATTTCTTTTATTCAGAAGAAATTTAGCTGCTATCGGTTTAATATCCTCTTGGTCATCGTCCAAATTATTGCAGTTATTTAAAACAACCGATAACGAAGTAGCTGCCTTTTAAGCTAGTTAAACATTAAAATGTACTACGTACTAATGTCTATTATTGTTGTTTATAAAATTCTAGGTTTTCCCTTTGTTTCCTTTTTTATAATGTTTGGCAATTACGTATACAATCATTATAATATATAATATTAATACTATTAAAATATTTACAAACAATAAAGCACTAATCTAAAGTAAATATCTACAAATATTCATGTCCCAGCAAAATATTGGTAATGACACCTCATTACTATCTGCATTACCAAAAATGATATATCATTACCTTTTGCATTATTTTATAATATAAAATAATGACTTCCTAATAACGGCCTATTGTATTCATTGTTTCTAAATATAAAATAATGACTTACTCGTAATAGTTTAAATAAGTACTTTTTACACAGTTAAATTTTCTACATTTTTATCTATTATATGTAAATATGTTTTATGTTTAAATTTTTATGACGAGTCCTAAAATTACACATAGAAAAAATTAAAATTTTTCTGAATGTATTTTCTTAAGCTAATAGTATTTGCTGAACTCCTTATTTTTAAGAATCAAGTAAGCAATCGGATAACCACTTATAATTCAACTTTTTGTTCAAAATCTCATAACTACTTATTTCTCATTTTTTCGTAAGCGAGCGGGTAAGCGTGACTACTTATAAAAACGACCACGCCAAACAAAAATAATGAGCTTAGACGCCAAAAAATAAGTTGTGCGGAGCTATGAATTTCTATTATATAACTACTTATTTGGTAATGAAAGATTTTGCTGGGTATTTGCTTAACTCCTTATTTTTAAGAATCAAGTAAGTAATCGGATAACCACTTATAATTCAACTTTTTGTAAGAATGTGTGTAACCACTTATTACTCAAAATATCATAACTACTTATTTCTCATTTTTTCGTAAGCGAGCGGGTAAGTGCGACTACTTATAAAAACGACCACGCCAAACAAAAATAATGAGTTTAGACGCCAAAAAATAAGTTGTGCGGAGCTATGAATTTCTATTATATAACCACTTATTTGGTATTGAAAGATTTTGCTAGGGTATTTATCTATACATAGAAATTGTTACAACTTGTTGTTTTGTATACATTTATTGTGAAACATTAAACGTAAAAACCTTGTAAAATCTGATATAATTAACACATGACAATGTCATAAAATACGCTTATACATTTTAGTATAGCTACCCATAAAAATAAATCTGCAAAATAAACAGAAAAAGTTACTAAAAATTAGTTAAAATTTACCGTGCAGAAAAAACAAACTGCTGAAATCAAGAAATCTGCTTCTAAATTATACTGATAATTCTTTAAATGTCACCTACAGGAATCAACTTTTCCAAAAAAAGAAAAATATATGGGCACTTATAAAATTTCGGAACATCTATATTTTTTCTTAGATTTTTGTAAAGATTAACAAAAAAATAATTCAATTTTGAATTTAATTTTCCGCTGTTTTTGAAGTTATAACACTTAACACTTAAATGCATGATCTTTTCGATTTTAACCATTTTTTTATATATGAAAGGTGATTTTTATTGAAAAGTATGGTTTTTTCCCAAATTGTGATTATTTTAACGTGTATAAAAAAAAACAAAAAAAATCTATAAACTATAATTTATACATTTATCATCGCCAAAATGAATTTTATTGCGAGAATACCACTTTAAATATTTAAACACATATTTTTGAATATTACACTTTTTGTAAAAAAAACACTTGTTTTAAATTTTCCACAAATATACAGAGCAAAACCAAGATTTTTACTCTAACTGTTTAAAAATTCTGCGCTAAACTATAGGAACACTATGTACAGAAAGGGCCTCTAATGCCCAAAAATGCAGTTTTGTTCATCAAGTGTGTTTTTTTTTATTAAAAAACCGGTATGTTGCCAAATGGCTACACCATGCATTTAAGGTTAAATCATATGCCGATTATAGAATTTTAATTTATTAGTAAAGTGAATACAACAAAAAATACTGTTAATCTGAAAAATTGTAGTTAGAATTTTAGTTGAAATAGGTTTGGTTTTTGGTCCAACTAAGCCGAAGAAAAGGGCTGCCTACTTGTGAAAAATTGCATTATATATTTTAAATAATGAGGTAAATAATATATAGACTTGTGTCTGTCTCATATTTATATTTGTTATTTCTTTATTTTATGCGACACTTTCCTTGTTAGTTTGAATTAACAAATAAATTAATCGAATTATTATTTGCTCTAGCTCGCTTAGTTTTGGAATTACAAGAAAGTTTATGTATATAAAATAAGAAATATATATGGGTGATATCAAAAAATGTGATAAAAACCGTGTAACCACCGAATTTCTAATGCATGTATTATATTTGAGTTACATATTTCGATATATATCAGCGCATTGTCACCTGTTTTGCAAAATTTATAACAACCTGACCAATTTTTGGTTAATACATAAAATTTGTGACCAATTTTATAGGCCAAATGTAAACTCCGTAACAAGTAACTCATAAGGTTTTTTAACTTTAATAGCTTATATTTTAATAACCAATAAAGCTAAACACTAACTGTAAGAATTTTTATGAAGAGGAAAATTAGCGTTTTTAATAAAAATTAATACATTTTACAAACTTTTTCGTATATCTTAGCTATCACGACTTCAACTCTGTAACGATTTTTCGTCATAATTATACCCTACACCACTATGTGGTCATTATACCCTACACCACTATGTGGCCAGGGTATTATAAGTTTGTGCTGATGTTTGTAACACCAAAAAATATTGGTCGTAGACCCACCTTATAGTATACCGATCGGTTCAAAATTTTTTTTTATTTCGATTTAACGATGTCCGTCTGTCCGTCCGTCCGTCTGTCTGTCTGTCTGTCCATGCAATCTTGTGCGCACTCTACAGGTCGCAACTATTAATATATTTTGATGAAATTTGGTACGCAGACCTATGTTGGCCCAAGGACGAACAAGTTTGATTTTGGTGAACACTTGGCACACAGACCTATGTTAGCACAATAACGCAGCTATTGATTTTGGTGAACATCGGTCCATGTTTAGACCTAGTGCCCATATAAGGGTCCTACCAAAATTATACTGTTTATACGCTGCAGGTCGTAAATATTAAGATATTTTGATGAAATTTGGTACACAGACCTATATTGGCCCAATAACGCAGCCTATTGATTTTGGTGAACATCGGTCTATGTTTAGACCTAGTGCCCATATAAGGGTCCTACCAAAATTATACTGTTTATACGCTGCAGGTCGCAAATATTAAGATATGTTGATGAAATTTGGTACATAGACCTATGTTGGCCCAAGGACGAAGCCTATTGATTTTGGTGAACATCGGTCCATGTTTAGACCTAGTGCCCATATAAGGGTCCTACCAAAATTATAATATTTATACGCTGCAGGTCGCAAATATTAAGATATTTTGATGAAATTTGGTACACAGACCTATATTGGCCCAGTAACGCAGCCTATTGATTTTGGTGAACATCGGTCTATGTTTAGACCTAGTGCCCATATAAGGGTCCTACCAAAATTATACTGTTTATACGCTGCAGGTCGCAAATATTAAGATATTTTGATGAAATTTGGTACATAGACTTATGTTGGCCCAAGGACGAAGCCTATTGATTTTGGTGAACATCGGTCCATGTTTAGAACTAGTGCCCATATAAGGGTCGCCCCAAAATTATATTGTTTATACGCTGCAGGTCGCAAATATTAAGATATTGTGATGAAATTTGGTACATAGACCTATGCTGGCCCAAGGACGAAGCCTATGAATTTTGGTGAACATCGGTCCATGTTTAGAGCTAGTGCCCATATAAGGGTCCCCCCAAAATTGGCTTGGTTACAAACTGCAGGTCGCAAATATTAAGATATTTTAATGAAATTTGGTGCGCTGACTCACATTATAGAAAATTTTGACATAAGCCGCATTTTAACCCATTCGAATTTCGGATCCAAACAATACACCAGACTGGTGTAGGGTATTGTATAGTCGGCATGCCCGACTTTAACCTTTTTACTCGTTTTTGATAAAAATGCATATACCACAATTTTGGAGTTATCTATTATTTATATTGCGAAAAGTATAAAAGTATAATGTTATTTATACTCAAATGATCGTTGGACTGTAAGTAATCATCCAGTATAACAGACTTGAAGCTTTTCTGCAGCATGTAACATTCTCGAGATGAAAAAAGATGTCTTTAATAAGATTTGAAAAAATGTTGTAAACTCCGTTCCTAATTTTTACAGCAAACTATTTAACGAGTAAGAAAAACAATGTCATATTTGGATTCACCTTGTAGGCATCATGCGATTTTGTTTCGGAAAAAAAAATTCTGACAAAGCGTTTCTGAAAGAAAACGAAAAAAGTAACCAAATGTAAACTCCATAACTGTAAACTCCGTAACCACAATTGTTTGCATCAGGTTTCATTCAAATAAATGTAGATAAATGTTTAAAATATTTTAAAATAACCATAAACAGAGGTGATTCAACTAATATTTATAAGTCAAAAGACGATTCAACTAATAATTTTGCGTCAAATAAAAAAAAGTTATCAGTTTTTTACCCTAAGCTGCTGGAGTGAAAAACGATTGATTTTGCATTTCATTGGTTTTGAATCGATATTTCGAGTCATTACTGACATTAGTTTGACAAATTAAATTTGTTTCACACAATTTAAGAATTTTTTGATCGCGAAATGTTATGTTTTTAATATATTATTTTCTAACTGCGCAACCGCTGTTTGGATTTTAAAAAATTTTATATTTATACCCTACACCACTATGTGGTCAGGGTATTATAAGTTTGTGCTGATGTTTGTAACACCAAAAAATATTGGTCGTAGACCCACCTTATAGTATACCGATCGGTTCAGAATTTTTTTTTATTTCGATTTAACGATGTCCGTCTGTCCGTCCGTCCGTCCGTCCCTCCGTCCGTCCGTCCGTCCGTCCGTCCGTCTGTCTGTCTGTCCATGCAATCTTGTACGCACTCTACAGGTCGCACCTATTAAGATATTTTGATGAAATTTGGTACGCAGACCTATGTTGGCCCAAGGACGAACAAGTTTGATTTTTTTGAACATCGGTCCATGTTTAGACCTAGTGCCCATATAAGGGTCCTACCAAAATTATATTGTTTATACGCTGCAGGTCGTAAATATTAAGATATTTGGACGAAATTTGGTACACAGACCTATGTTAGCCCAATAACGCAGCCCATTGATTTTGGTGAACATCGGTCCATGTTTAGACCTAGTGCCCATATAAGGGTCCTACCAAAATTATACTGTTTATACGCTGCAGGTCGTAAATATTAAGATATTTTGATGAAATTTGGTACACAGACCTATATTGGCCCAATAACGCAGCCTATTGATTTTGGTGAACATCGGTCCATGTTTAGACCTAGTGCCCATATCAGGGTCCTACCAAAATTATACTGTTTATACGCTGCAGGTCGTAAATATTAAGATATTTTGATGAAATTTGGTACACAGATCTACATTGGCCCAATAACGCAGCCTATTGATTTTGGTGAACATCGGTCCATGTTTAGACCTAGTGCCCATATAAGGGTCCTACCAAAATTATACTGTTTATACGCTGCAGGTCGTAAATATTAAGATATTTTGATGAAATTTGGTACACAGACCTATATTGGCCCAATAACGCAGCCTATTGATTTTGGTGAACATCGGTCCATGTTTAGACCTAGTGCCCATATCAGGGTCCTACCAAAATTATACTGTTTATACGCTGCAGGTCGTAAATATTAAGATATTTTGATGAAATTTGGTACACAGATCTACATTGGCCCAATAACGCAGCCTATTGATTTTGGTGAACATCGGTCCATGTTTAGACCTAGTGCCCATATAAGGGTCCTACCAAAATTATACTGTTTATACGCTGCAGGTCGTAAATATTAAGATATTTTGATGAAATTTGGTACACAGACCTATTTTGGCCCAATAACGCAGCCTATTGATTTTGGTGAACATCGGTCCATGTTTAGAACTAGTGCCCATATAAGGGTCCCCCCAAAATTGGCTTGGTTACAAACTGCAGGTCGCAAATATTAAGATATTTTAATGAAATTTGGTGCGCTGACTCACATTATAAAAAATTTTGACACAAGCCCCATTTTAACCTATTCGAATTTCGGATCCAAACAATACACCAGAGTGGTGTAGGGTATTGTATAGTCGGCATGCCCGACTTTAACCTTTTTACTCGTTTTGAAAAGCATTTAAAAGGACCAAAAATACAAAATTAAAAAAAAATTAAATTTTTTTCGCGGATTGAATTGTATTTTTATTCGCGAAACCGCCAATTTGATAAACACAAATTATATATCATTGGAAAGCAAGTTGAAAACCCAAATACGAAAAACTAATAAATTGAAGAAAATTCGTACCGAATTTTTTTGTTATATCTTTTGCTTGCAGAAATGTAAACTCCGTTACAACAAAAAAAATTAAAATTGTGCCAAAAAAGTTATTGCGACAACTTGTAGAAGAGATTTTTTTGCAATTAGGTTTATAATGACTAAACTTACTGATTCCATTGAGAAAAAACCGAAATATTAACACTTTTTGCTTCTCACAAATTTGGCCCAAAAATTTATCACATTTTTTGATTCCATCCATATATATATATATATATATATATATATATATATATATATATATATATTAGGGTGGGTCGGTTTAGCAATCGATATTGCGTATTCGATTTTTCGAAAGCTTTTAGCATGGGGAAAAAAAAGTTCCACTACGACATATCAAAAAAATCATTTTCGAGGCTCCAAAAATTTAAATTTTTTGCAATTTTCTAATAAATGCTAGATTAGCGCCATCTTGAGGTGGCTTTTTGAAACAACTAATAAAGTTGTAAACAATATAACATTACAACCTTTCCAGAAAGGTATTACTTATGAAAATCGGATAAAAAATGTGGCAACTAGAGGTAAAGGTATATAAGTAAAGTTATTTTCTGCTTGATGATGAAATGATGATAATGATGAGAAATGATGATAATGATGTTGATGACAACAAGTAGAAAATAATACGCAATATCAAAAAATTTTTGTCCATACTATGGACCCGCCCTAATATATATTAAATTGTTTTTCTAATAAAATCTAAATTTTGAACTTTTTTTTAATTGGGAGCGACGAAGAAAGGACTTTGAGGTATAAAAATAAGAATAGGGTTAAAAAAACATACTTACACACATCTAACGAGACTGCGCGTGTGCACACTTTAGCAGCTTGTCAACGGCTACAGCTATACGAAAAATTAACTCACAGCAATGAATAGGGAACAAATAAAATGAGAAAGAATAAGCGATGATCGTCGATACCACGAAGAAAATGGATCTGGGGATTCCCCATTCTTGGATTTTTTTACTGGCACTGAAATTTCAATAGCATTAGTTGACTAATGCTAATGCCAAAAAAAATGTCATCACCACTTAATGCTACTGAAATTTTCTGGTATTAGAATTTGACCTACTAATGCAGTTGCAATAATGCCTAAAAAACTAATTACAATTGAGCAAAAACAGCATTTGTTTACTAAGAAAGGAGATAGCTAAATTGCTTTACATTGGCTGTTCTATAAAAATGGATCCCTCGGACCTGGACCTCGCCTATGTGTATTATCGGAGTCTGGTAATAATCCAAAGGAACAAAAATTTTATCCATAGCTCTATATATATTTTACAAAATAGCCTGATTCTCGACAAATAAGCGAGATAGAATAAAACCGACAAAATTTTTTAAGCTGCAATAATATGTTCACGCTCCTATTATCCATATGAGGTAGATCCTAGAGCGATCCCCAGGAATCAATTTTTAAAAAATAGCCACAGGGTGACCCATTTTTTCTTTTTCTTCAATTTATAGGATAATAGAAATTAATGCACTAAGTTAATAAGAAATTCGTCTCTGGTATAATTTTATTTCGTTCCCTGCGGCAAGTGTTCCAATTTCCCTTGTTTCACGTTCTGTTTCATATCGTTCCGATTTGCATCGATTTTACAACCCATTATCGCAGTGTGTTAATTTGTATTATCAAGTAAATTTAAAAAAAATATAAAAATTAATAATGTCACCCTGTGACTGATTTAAAGAAATGGATCAATTGGAAGCTCTACAAGTCCTAGCCTATTTGTATTATTGGGGTGTGCTAATACTCTAACGGAGCAAAAATTTTGTCCCTTTGGCTCTATCTCACTTAGTTTTGAAGATACGGAAACTTTTAGAAAATCGCCATTTTACAAAATGTCCTGTATCTCGAAAACTAAGCGAGATAGAGTAAAACAGCTCCTATTATCCACATGAGGTAGGTTTGGGTAGGTAGGTACGCGATTCACAGGAATCATTTTTTTTTTTTTGAAACCGCCGTAGGGTGCCCCATATTTTCCATTTATATGATAATAGAAATTAGTACACTAAGATAATAAGAATTTCGTTCCCCATTCCATTAAGCTTCCTGCGACAAGTGTTCCAATTTCTCTTGCTCCCAGTTCCATTCCATATCGTTCCGATTTTCATCGATTTTCCATTCGTTTTCCACCCATTGTCGTAGTGTGGTAATTTGTATTATCAAGTAAATTATCAAAAAAATAAAAATTCAAAATGTCACCCTAAGACTGTTTTATAGAAATGGATCCATCGGAAGCTCTACAAGACCCGGTTTATTTATAAAACTGGGGTGGATTAATACTCTATAGGAGCAAACATTTTTGTCCGTCTTGCTCTATCTCGCTTAGTTTTCAAGATACAGTCCATTTTGTAAAATGGCGATTTTTTTAAATGTCCCGTATCTCGAAAACTAAGCGAGATAGAGAAAAACGAACAACAATTTTTTAAAATTTCAATGAATGTTCAAGCTCCTATTATTCACATGAGATAGGTTGGAGAGGGGTTTACAGGAATCAATTTTAATACAACAGCCACAAGTTGACCCATTTGTTGGATAGAAGCAGTTAAAACAATAATATAATAGGAATTTCGTTCCCCGCCTGATACGATTGTTCCCCGTCTGATGGGATTTTCCAATCCATTGTCGGAGTTGTATTATCATGTTAATTTTCAAACACAAAAATTGAGAATGTCACCCTGTTTCTGTTGTAGAAAAATGGATCAATCGTGAGCTATATCCCAAAATTTTATTATTTTTGTGAAAAATAATCTGTTGAAAGCAAATTCCTCTCCAGATTTCATTCTTACCTAAGGAAATCGTTAGCAGATACAATATATGATTGGAAACATATAAAAAACAAATATAAAAGTTAAATATTTGGAAACATATTTAAAACATATTTGTGGTAATTTGTAAATATATTAAAAAAATGTTTTCCTGCTTGCAGATTTTGTAGCTGTCAGTCGGTTCTGCTTTCAACCAATATTTGCCTATTATTCCTATTTCAATACCAAACAGTGTACGTTTGTTAGGAGATAGGTACATAATTATACTTATACATACGTCAAGGAAATACAACAAAATAATCTAAATCCAATTACAATAATAATATGTAAACAACACAATAAAACCACAGTATAAAAATAAAAACAAATAAATAAATGAATGAAATAACAATCAGCAATTAAATACATGTTATACTTTATTCCTCTACATATGTTTGGGTTTATATAAAATGTACATATGTACGATATGTAACAACAATTACGCCCAAAAATATAATACGAGTAATAAAGCACAAAAAGTAAAAACAATAATTAAGCCATTGTAGTTGTGTTAATATATTGACACCCGGCTCCTGTACAGCAACTAAAATGCCGTATTCAAGGAGACTGCAAATACAAAAACTTTTTACATAACACGTAGTCATTTTGATTTGTTGTATGAGGGTTATGTGTAATTTTATATTCATGATTAACGTTTTTTACATAAATAAAAAGATTTAAATCAATAGTCGATACATACAAACACATGCAAGTTAATAAAATTGCTTTCTGTTATAATTTTAATAGTTAATGTTGAGATAAAGTGCTAAAGATTATATTCAAAGGATATAATCATTTTATATGAATTTTTACTTAAAAAAATTATAGTGGCTCCACAGAAGAAAAAATTTCAATTATTATGAATCTTTTTAACTACTGATCGACTCCGAAAAAAATAATGACAAAAATTGATCAGAAACAAGAATCTTAATTTAAAATTATTTTATAGTTTCCCTGTTGTCATACATGGTACGCTACATGTCACCAAAATTGTCCATATCGATTGCGAGATAACGAAAGGCATGTTTTAAGTACCAAACTTGCAAAAACAGTTTTATTGGAAATGGTCCCAAATGGAAGAAGTCAGTTTTTTTTTGAAAAACGTTAACCCGTGCTGAAAGTTGGACGAAAATGACCCATTTTGGAAAAAAGTGTATTATTATTATTGAAAATTCCCAAAATTCGAATTTTAGAAAAAAATTATTTTTTATTTAAAGGAATTAAATATGCTAAAATCCCAAATGTATTTAACAAATTGTGAAAAATAATCCCTATCCGGATTTCGTTCTTGCTTAAGGAAATTATCAGGGGACGGCCCACAGTGCTTCGTCCCCATATAGTCAATCTGCAAAATTAGAGGAGTTATCGCAGAAGAATGAAATTTGGTGTGCTGGTTTATAACATGTAAATTAAGAAAAATTCGAAGTTTCGGAAAAATCGGTGCAAGGACATGACTACCTCCCATAAATCCTTTTTCACAAAAACCATATATTGACTACATTTATGATCAGAATGCACTAAAAACTTAAAATGGTTTGTAAAATAATACTTTTTAGCTCTGTGGAAAATTTGTTTTCATTCTGTGCAAGGACATGACTACCTCCCATATATCCCTTTTCTCAAAAACTATATTTTGAAAAGATTTATGATACGAATGGACTAAAAACTTAGAACAGTTTATAAAATTATACTTTTTAGCTATGTGGCAAATTTTCTTTCATTCGGTGCAAGGATATGACTATCTCCCGTATATCCTTTTTCTCATTCATTATCAATTTTAAGGGCGCCACAGGCGAGCAGTATTATTGCTCCATTTTTACAAGTTTTTTATGGTGCAATATTATTTTATTTTAGCAAAACCTTCAATATGACACACACATGATCAAAAATACTGGGAACTTGTTAAAATTTAGTGAAAACAATTTTTGACAAAATAATCAATTTTCATAGAATATCCTGGAAAGGAGTTGCTCCCAACACAAAACCCGAATTATAATTTTTTCAATTTATTATTTTTCTTTAATAATAACTATTATGTTACAAAAATAGCTTTTGACATTTCAAAGTTATGTATTTAAAAAAAAAAAATAGACAAATAAATAAAAAAGCCGTTTTTCATAAAAATTGTGGGCATTTCGGTTCTAGGTTAAAGTGGGTTAATGATATCCAGCAAAACCAAAATTCCGTATCTGAATAATTTTAAGTATATTTAATGATTAAGTTAAATAAAAAACTAGTGTTTGCAAAAATTTCGAATTTTGTGAATTTTTAATTGATGGGCTATTTTCTTTTTCAAAAATGGGCCATTTTCGGCCGCGATTCAGCAAGGGTTAAAGTTTTCGAAAAAAAATTAAATTCTTCAATTTTGAACCTACTAGAAGAAAACTTGGCAGTGTAATGAATAAAAATCGACAAATCGTATTTTAAGGCACAGCATATACATCTGCATACATACATATATACATATCTACATAAAATTGAAAAATTGGGATATGTAGAAAAAGTTAAAAATTTAAAATTTGCGGTTCAAAATTTTAATTTTTTTTTTACAGAAAATTATATATCCAAATGGACTATCTAAATCATAAAAATTACTTGTTTTTTTATATCTTTTTTAAATTTCTCTAAACTTTATAAAATTTTAGGTTTTGCGCAAAAAAAAGTGTTGTTACTTCAAATTTTTTTTTAAAGTTTCTTGATTTTTTTTTCTATTTTTACACTACATAAAACCGAAGCTTGCGTTTTAATTTTCAAGTTCTTTTTTTTTTAAACGTTATTTTAATTTTTGGTGTTACCTTAAAATTTAGCTCTTTCTAACTTTGTTAAAACTCAGGTAAAAGGGTTTGGAAAATGTATAAAATTTTTAAATTTGCGGTTAAAAAAAAACAATTTTTTTTCCAAATTCTATTAAAGAGCTTCAAGGTGTCCTAAAATAATAAATAAAAAAAAAAACATGTTTTTCCGTATTTTTTTTTTTACTCTACTAAACTTAAGCAACTTTGTAATTTCCAGTCAAAATTTGTCTAAACTTTTCGATGCCACCAAATATTATTCTATAAAAAATTTTCACTTAAAATAATTTCTGCTTATTGCGAATATAGCAGATAACAAAACCACCGTGTCTCAAAGAATTATCTTTAAAAATGAATTTTTGCCAATTTTTTTTGTAAAGCAGTTAAAATTAGATTTTCGTTTAACTATTTTAGCTCAAAATTTTTTTGACTTTAGCGCCCTTTGTTGTTAACAAAAAGAGGAGATACTGAATTTTTCTTTTATATATCTATTTATGTTATTATGTCAGCTCTTCAAAAATGTATAAGTCATTTAACGTTCCGCATACATTTTTATACCCTACACCACTATGTGGTCAGGGTATTATAAGTTTGTGCTGATGTTTGTAACACCAAAAAATATTGGTCCTAGACCCACCTTATAGTATACCGATCGGCTCAGAATTTTTTTTTATTTCGATTTAACGATGTCCGTCTGTCCGTCCGTCCGTCCTTCTGTCTGTCCATGCATTCTTGTGCGCACTCTACAATTAATTTTGCCTATGGGACAAAGCACTGTGCGGCGTTTTTAGAATTTCTGGAAATATTTGTTAAGTTAAATTACAAATTCAATGAGCATTTCCTGTTCTCGTCTAGGAGCGTTATCAAATATTTAAAATATCAAAGAAAAAACCAAAACAACAAAAAAAATTCAACAATTTGCTTTGTCATCTTCCAATGTACTTATGCATTTAATATAGTCAAAATGATTCAGGCGTGGAATTTTGACTTCATCGGATATCATTAACCCACTTTAGCCTGGAATCCAAAATGACCCACGAAACGAATTGTTCATTTTGTCAAAAATTTAACAAAATTTTAATGTTTTCATCAAAGTTTACATAGTTTTGGGAAAATTATCACTTAAATTTAGTAAGACTATAATTATTTTTACATTTGTTTAAAAAACCGTCAACCCTTAGTGGCCTGGGGTCAGAAAAGACCCATGAAACTTAATATTAATTATGACTACGAGATTGTAAAGCCAATAAATTGACAAAAAAAAATCTCAACTGGATAAAAATAATTATTTTGTGTAACATGAGCCATATGGGGTTAATTTTTATACTTTTGGCCAAAAAGGACCCACTAGAAAATTTACAGAATAACACCTTTCATAATTTTCGAAAAATATCACTTTTAATGAATCAGAATAAAAATTTTTTTCCACTTGATAAAAATTATTATTTTGTGTAACTTGATCCATATAGATAGGATTAATGTTTTCACTTTCACTAAAAAATACCCACTAGGAAATTTACAGAATAAATCTACAAAAATTTTTTCAGCGCATTAGTAGATAAAAAATAGTTTTTCCTGCAAGGTAATTTTTAATTTATTTTTGGTAGTTCTAATTAAAATGTTTACAGGCTTTTTTTTCTGTTAGTGTAATAATAAATATATTTAGTAAAGATTTGCTCAAAATTGAGTTTTTAGATTACAATTTTTTAAACACAAACAAAATTGTAATATTTACCTTTTCGGTATTTTAACAAAAAAAATTTGAAGAGTTAATTTTTTTTTAGAATTTTTATATTTCCATAAAATTTCAATAAAAATTAAAAGAAAATTAAAGAAAAAAAAATTTTAAATGGTTTTAAAAATTGAGTGTACAAAAATAAAAAAAAAAATAAAAATTTTACTGTGAAAACTACAAAAAATTATAAATTGTGTAAAAAAAGTTACAAAATTTTTTTTTCGACCTGGTAGCATTTGAACCCATAACCCACTGATTTCTGTGCCAGCACGTTCCTATGCAACCCCCATACAAAATATTAACTTCTTATCACCCATGAAAAAGAACTTCTGGCTACACTCTTAAAAATGGCTTGAATATTACTATTATAAAGTGTGTACATTTTTATATAAAATAAGGCATTGTGCCTTAATTTGTGCACGAAATGTTTGAAAATTTTATACACACAGTTCTGTCTACAGAAATACACACATATATAGTGTTTTGTTAGTTTATAAACATTTACATTTTAGAATTCCACACATTGTGCCTAAATTTTGTTTTTAGCCATAAAGTGTGTAATTGTAAATATTTTAAGTAGTTATAAAAAAATGTCAAAATAATAACAAAAAATAAATACATTCTGGAAATATTCAAAATGATTCAGCATATTTTCACGATAATTGCAAGCCCTGAATGAATTGCATTATTTTAATAAATAAATAAAAGTAAGTAAATGAAGAAGTGCAGATAATACATTGGTAATTTTTTATTTTCATATCATAATTTTTCCAGGTAAACTTAAATATAGATGCCTTTGTTGCTGAATTTTGTACCTATAGTACCAAGAAAATTTAAAAAGGCACAATTTTTCACAAATAAGAATCACAATGGCATCAAAAAACTGTTTCTTCAAGATTTTTAGTTTAAAATTTAAATCCAAATGAAAAAAGAAATAAGGGCACATATTGGTTTAGGCATCCCATTTTTATAATTTATATAAACAGAAGCCAGCAAAATATCAACCCAAGCTTCTCACAAGGACGGTCCTTGACCGCATCATCAGATCTTAATAAAACATGGATAACATATACGAGTATAGTAGAGGAAAAATCTAATGTAAGATAGATTTGGAATGTCCCATCATTTGTATGGAAATATTTATGTCTGAAGTCCTATAAATTCTAATTTATAAGTAGATGGTGTTAAAGTACTTTTTTGAATAAAGGATAAAAGTCGGATGCAACCCGTAAGCAGTCGAATATGAGAAAACGCCGAAACAGCCCAGCATTGAAAAAAAAAACAATATTTAAAACCCTATTACCTGCCGAATTTCCCTAAACAAATCCCGTTTTATTTTCCCTTCTTTGAATATTACTAAAATTCATGCATCACATATTCATCCCATATTAGTAGATGCGCCTTCAAAAGTTCTTCAATTTGATACCCAATTTCTCTATCATTTCTTTGAATTCGGTATATAATTTCTTATAACACTATGCGACAATCAAAATCGGGATGGGATGAAACCAACGGGAAATGTTATATCGGTCAAAAACAAGTTATACGTGTCCCGGCGTTTCGCTGGGTCACCCCTAGAAATCGAGATATATCTTTTTTTTGACATAACTCGAGAACCACTAGTCCGATTTTGCTCAAAAAATTTTAAAAAAATTAAGAATTACAATTTCTTTAATCTCTTCATATAACGTTTTTCTATATATTCAACAGTTTTGCCGGTAAAAATAAATGTTTGTTACCGCTACCACAAAAATCAATAACCTTTTGTTTATTACTTTTTCTTAATATTTTAGGCAAAAAATATTTTTTTCTTCATACATTTATTTTTACCGGCAAAACTGTTGAGTATATAGAAAAACGTTATATAAACAGATTAAAGGAATTGTAATTTTTAATTTTTTTAAAATTGTTTGAGCCAAATCGGACTAGTGGTTCTCGAGTTATGTCAAAAAAAAGACCACCAAAGGTCAAATCGATATATCCCGATTCCTAGGGTTGACCCAGCGAAACGCCGGGACACGTATAACTTCTTTTTTACCGATATAACTTTCCCCGGTAGTTTGAACCCTTCCCGATCACTGACCCCTACCATTTGTCTCACAGTGTAATTTATATTTATACCTAGTTTTATTAATTAATAACAATTATCTTAATTTTTGCATTAAAAATACAAAAATTGTTTTTTCGGACTTTATATATTTTCATATCTTTAGTTAGAATATTCTTCTACCTCAAGTCCAAATTCTAATATGATATTGTCATATTAGATTTTATTTGTTGTTTCAAAAAGGGTTGATCATTTTCATGATAGACAATACCAGAGACTATTAATTATAGAGATAGGAAATCAAAACTTAAACTACTCACCGATAGATGGCGCTGAAATTTAGTATTACCTGAGCAACTATTTAGTATCAGTTTAGTATCAGCGGAGCCTATATTTAAAAACTCAAAAACTGCTGAAAACTGCTCAATATAAGGAAGAAACAAACGCGGAATATATTTAAATAATAAAATTTTAAATATTTGTTTGTATTTTCTCCTTTGTTGTTTGTTATTATTTAAATTTACATAAAAAAAGAAAATTGTCAAAATTTTTACAAAGTGCCATCTAGTGATAACGTTTTTTTTTATTACTTATTTTTTTGATGATGCCATACCCCTGGACAATACAATTGTTTCGTAGACATCACTCTACTCTTCAGTTGTCCGCAATAAGAAAATGATAACTTTCCTACTCAAACCGAGACATTACATAAGGTACAAAAAATCAACGGGATGAGAATTTGTACTTTCGTATATGAACTGTCTGATTTGGTAAAACCAGCTAAAAATCAACTCCTTGTACTTTTCATATGCGAAAGTACAAATTCTCATCCCGTTGATTTTTTGTACCTTATGTAATGTCTCGGTTTGAGTAGGAAAGTTATCATTTTCTTATTGCGGACAACTGAAGAGTAGAGTGATGTCTACGAAACAATTGTATTGTCTATCATGAAAATGATCAACCCTTTTTGAAACAACAAATAAAATCTAATATGACAATATCATATTAGAATTTGGACTTGAGGTAGAAGAATATTCTAACTAAATATATTTATTGATTAATGCTTAATTTTTAATTTAATTTATTGTTAATAAAATCGCAAAAAGGAACGTGAATTTGTTTTCTTTTCGGGGATTTAGATTTCATTTCAATAATAAACATTCAGAATGTATCCTTATTCATATTTTTTTAGGCACAAACGTTTTATTTTTACACACATTGGCTCATATGAATAAAAAATAGATATTACTAATAGGGGGAAATACAGGGTTTTTTAAGCAATTACTTCACAAATCTAGTCTACTTGGGAGTAGACTAGAAATTAAATTTTTAACTTTTCGTTTACATTTCATCCTATTCTACCAGCCAATTGGTAAATTTGGAGTTAAAAGCCATTCCTAAGCCCAAAGTAATTACTTCGAAGTAATTGCTAAGTTTTATTCATATGACCCATTAAGTTTGGTTTTAGAATAATTTAATGTATATGACTACCCATTTTTGTGTCTATATTTTTTAGGCACAATGTTTCTAAATATTTGAATTTTACACACTTTCAGTATTTCTGAGGTTTAAAAGGTAGGCATTCAGTTACCTACCATAATGGTAGTAAATTTAAATAAAAATTTATTAGAGTGTAGCATATATTTATTGCAGCATTAGATGTTATTTAAAACCCATTCCCAAGGGAAAAATTCTTAGTGGTGTAATGAGAGAAGTGCTTCATTTAGAAGCCATTACATTTATTTTTGCTGGGGCTTTACACTTCTTAAGTTTTTATTCCTAACATAAAGATGGACCAAATATTGGTCTCGTTGGAAATGGTGCAACCTAAAATACTATTTGATTAATATTTAATAGTAAATTTTATTTGCCTTTTTTTTGCAAAGAATTTACTAAAAAAAATGATTTTAATTACAAAGTAGTATTTATCAACGATATCCAACAACAATTTATGAAAAATAGTAATATGTATGAGTTTTTTCTAGCCCTCATACATATCGCAGGGTCCTTCTTCGGTATTCCCATAGCACTTAACCCCACCGAAGTAAAATAATATTACAGGGCTATGAACTAAAAAGCTTCAACAAAGTTCGCCAACTCACCATCAGATGGCGCGCAACAACTGTTCTAAAATTAATCATCTCGCGCAATTACAGTCTTGCCATATTTGAAGCCCTTCATCTTTCACCATCTTTCACTTCTTCTCTATCCCCTTTCCAAAAGAAGCAACACGTTAATTAATAGGAAGAATTTCCTGAGTGTTGCTTCTCTTAAAAAAAAAAAAAATATATTGATATATCATGCCACATATTTCCGAATCCACTGCACGGAATTTCAAGTTTGATACAAAATTTTGTTTACTTACATATCTGTTTTACGATGAGAAGAAAATTTCAAATTTTATTAACAAATATGAAATTTATAAGGACTAAATTAAAAAAACAGTAATTTCTAAATTCTTTGAATCACAAACATGGTCATGTTTATATTGTATTCAAATGAAAGGCTAATTTATGTATTGGGTGTATAACTTAAAAATTCGGGATTCATAACAGATGGCGCATCTTTCACACATGGTTTGTGTCTTTAATAACTTATATGGCATTTTTTCTCACATAGTCATGGAACGAAATAGTGTAAATACCAAAGTTTTTTGTTTTTTTGCTTCGAAAATGTCGATTTTTTTTTTTTTATTATTTATTTATTTTTTTTCCTGCACAACAAGACCAAGTCTTATAATTACAGTACAGGAATGTATTCGTAAAACGGTTATAATTGTTATATATAATTTGAATAAAAATAACAAGAAGTATTAAAAAAAAGAGAAAAAAAATATATATATGTATTAAATAAAATATGTAGAATATAAGTAATAAATTAATATAATTAAACATTGAAAATTTAAACAAAAAATTTAAACAAAAACTCTTTGAAATTGATTGCGTTTCTGTTAAGTTGTTGGTAATGTGGAAGTTTAGTCCAAAGACGAGCGTCGTTTATGAAGAACTGCCATTCTGAAACTAAAGTTCGGTGCATTGGTATTACTAGGTTTCTACCTCTGGGAGATATAGCAAAGTTTAGGTGATCAAATAGGTATTGAGGTTGCTTAGTGTAAATAATTCTGTGTATGAATAGGAGTACTCTTATTTTTAAAAGATTATTGAAGGATACTCCGTAGAGTTGTTTCGAGTAAGACGATATTCTTTCACGTTTACGTATTCCATATACATACCTTGTTATGTTGTTATATAGAACATTGAGTTTTCGATTACTACTTGAATCACATTCTCCAAAAACTTCACAGCCATAAATAAGACCAGTAATTAAATAAGCCTTTGCAAGTAAAATTCTTATATGTAACGGTGTAAAAAATTGCGTGGCCCAAAGTGTTCTTAATTTTAAATACGTTTTCGCAACAAGAGAATGTACATGATTTGACCAAGTTAGATGTTCGTTGAAGATCAGACCAAGGTTTTTTGCAGACTGCACGATATCAATTTTCTGAGAGTTGATTAAAATTTCATGCTCAATTATTGGATTTAAAGTTCTTTTGTGGATTAACAAACATTTCGATTTTAGAGGGTTAAGGCAAAGACCATTTCTTAAAGCCCATTGATATATATTATCAAGATCCTGGTTTAATTTATCCACGGCTTCCTTGATTGAATTCACTGGGCTGCTAAGATACAGTTGTACGTCATCAGCATACATGTGAATCTTGCAGTACGACAGTTGCTGGGGTACAGCGAGAAAAGCAGTGGTCCCAGTATTGATCCTTGCGGAACACCCTTCGTAACTGTTAGTGGTTTAGAGTTTCTTCCATTCACATAGACCGACTGAATGAGGTTAGATAGGTAATTTGAGATTAGTTGCGTTGAAGTCAATGAGAAGTTGAAAAAGCGTCTGAGCTTAGAACATATTGTAGAATGGTTAACAGTATCAAACGCCTTGGAATGGTCAAGAAGGACTAAGAAATTTATTTTATCGTCATTAAGCTCACGGCGTATATTTTCAGAAACATCAATTAATGCAGAAACACAAATATGTTTAGCACGAAAATCAGATTGCTTGTCCGTCATTAGTTCCTTCTCCTGGATGTATTTATTCATCTGAGAATATAATGTCTTTTCTAAAACTTTCGACAGGAAACTCAAAATTGCAATCGAACGATACTCCGTGTTTGTTTTCGGAACTGGTATTATCTTTGCATGTTTCCAATTAAATGGGAAACAGCTCTTGGTGATGATCGTGTTGAAAAGGTGTGTGATGAAAGGTAACAGTATTGGCAAAAGGATTTTAATAAATTTAGGGTGTAGGTTATCATATCCAACAGCATTCGATTTCACTGATTTAAAACTAAATATTACATTACACGGGGTGACACACGAGAACTCAAAATCATTAAATTCAAAAGAATTAATGAAATTATGGTGTTGTATATTGGGGTTATTTGTTTGTATTGTGGGAATATTAGTGAAAACTTTGTTTAGCTCATCAGCATCAACCGAAAGAATGTTCCGTTTGTCGTCCTTACCAATACCAATTTTCCGTATCGTACTCCAAGTTTGTTTGGATTCAAGGGCTGAATTAAAACGTTTGGAGTAATAATTAGATTTCGCCCTTCTAATTTGCTTATTAACTTCCTTTCTAGCAGATCGAACTTCAGATTTAAGTTCAATTGTTTTAAACCGTTTCCATCGTGAATATGCCAAGTCTCTAAGTTGTATTGATTGTTTGATGGTGGTAGAAAACCATGGTTTATTCTTCACTGCAACTGTTTTCCTAATCAAAGGCACAGATTCATCAAAAAGTTTAAGTATATTATCCTCTAAAAAGGCCAGTTGATCATCTACAGAAGTCATAAAATATATGCTGTACCAATCGATTTGTGAACAGTTTTCGTACAACAAGTTGTAGTTTAAATTTTTAAATGCCAATAAGGCAGCATTTGTGGGAAGTTTTGATTTTTCAATTTGAAAAAAAAGTGCAGCTGAAGCATATAAGTTGCTCACCGAAGCTTATCCTGAATATACTCCATCGACTTCTACGTGCAAAATTAAAAACTGCACAACATATTTTAAAATATTGGTTTTTAATTTTTAATTAAAAAATAAAAACTGTTTTTTTTTCGACCTTTTTTAATTGATTAATTGGAAATTTATTAATTCAGTTCGAGGCCAATTTCCCTATTATGAGTTAACATAATAAGTACTTTTTTTCAAAAACTGCTATTTTTCTTCATCAGGATACTCTCCTGACAAATACTTCATAGAGTTTTTGCTTTCGAAAAACCTCTACAGGAATGAATGAAAACACGATCATTTCGGGGATTTTCCAGGTCCCCTTCATCAGTTTTCTTTAGAAAGTACTTATTATGTTAACTCATAATAAGGAAATTGGCCTCGAACTGAATTAATAAATTTCCAATTAATATTTTAAAATTGTTTAATATTTTGACAATTTCACCGCTTTTTATAGGCAGCTTAGCATCAGAGAGACCGTGTCTTAATTTTTTAATAATATCCAAAATATATTAAAGCCCCCCTACTGTATATTGCACTACAAACTGCTCCTTAGTTAATTATATTTAATTAATAAAATTGTACATTTTATAAAATTGCCATATCATGGTAGGTTTATGTTATTTTCATTTTTAATTGTTACTTTCTCATTGCATTGTTAAAATACCAGCAAGTAACTATATTTTAATACCTACCACCTACTTAAGTGTCCTTAAATTACACCTATTCAGTTTAAGTTATACAACTTTTATGTAGGAACAATAAAAATCTTTTTTCTTTTTATAAATATCGCACTTGTTATTATATTTAGTGTTGCCAGAAATATTTCTTTGCAAAAACCAGGAATACCAAAAAAAAAAACTGAACATATTGGAATTTTAAAATACATAGAACTAGTAATTTCTGTTAGTTGTTTTGAGTAGTTTGTGGTTCATTTTATTAACAGTCAAAATCGAAATGCAATGAAAGTTGAATTAAATGAAGTGTTAGTAATCACGTTTTCAAGTGAAAATTAATTTTTTTTAAATACATTTGCAGCGGTCTGTACATACAAAATACTTTCAGTGTTTTGAAGGATTTTTAATAATTTGAAAAAAATTGTATTCTGTATTTTTCAAATGGAAAATTTTTTTCAGAATGCATCTGAAATGTATTGTTGCCAATTTGGCTATTCTATTGTCAGATTAAGTGATTTAAATTTGCTTGCAGCGGGAAAAAATTATCGATTTTTTATCAGACGTAATTTAATTTTTAGAAAGCCAAAGTAGTAAAAAAGTTCAACAGTTAATGATCTAGGTGCGCTTCTTTTTTAACAGAAACAGTAATGATTTTAACATTGAGTTGCCATAGAAGAGAAGTACTCCACTTTAACATTTTTTCAGCACTTTTTGAATGAGTGCATAGAAAACTCTTTTCATTAGTTGAAACTTAAAAAAAAAAATTCGCAAAAGTTACACAGAAAAAACAGTAGGCACCAACAATGGGAATTTTTAAAAGCAATCTTTCTTTTGAATTGAAATTTTATTCCCAACAATTTTTTTGTTTGAAATATTTGTAACTCGTTTGTAAATTGTTATCTTTCATATAAAAATTGTTTAAAAATAAAAATTCAAAGTTTCGAAAAAAAAGGAAATTTTTTGTTTTGGATTTGCAAATTTTTTTGTTGGTGCCTTTTTAAAAAGTTTTTTTTTTGTATTTACAAATTTGGTATGAAGAGGGTGTTTAAAAATTTAATTAGAATTTTGTAAATTCTTTCTGTGTATATTTTCTTTTTCAATTTTTAAAAATTGTATCGAACTTCCGATCCCAAAATTTCTGGTCTAGCTCTACACAGAAAAAACTAAAAACGTATTTTAACAACGAAAGTGATTATATCAATTAAAATTCTAATTGATTTTCCACCTGTCACTCAAATGATACTATTAACTACTGAAAATTGTATACGATTAATTGAAACAAATTTCGATTAAAGTAGTTTTAATATCAATTAAAAAAAAGTTTGGAAATTATACAACACGTAATTATGTAACAAATATTTGCAAACATATTTAAAAGTCAATTAAAATATTAATTGGTTCAATTAAATACTCGTTTAGAAACAATTTTTATTTTTAATATATATATTTAATTAGATATTTAAGGTTAGTAATTTTTTCTGTGTATCACTGACCTATTCCTTGCTATGTGAGTTGACTGGCACAAAAACACTGCTTTCTCTTATTCTCCTTTATAAAAGCACTAATTAAAGAAGTGCAAACGGAGCACTGCAATTCAGTATTGTTTTCAGTACTATTTTCACAATTTTAATTTATATATTTTTAAAAATTCAAATATTAAAAAAATATTGAATTAAAATAAAAAGTAAAAAAACAAAATTAAAAAAATATTGGTCCCGCCAGGAATCGCATATCAATGCAAGAATTGATTTTTTTTTTGAAATTGTTCAGGATTATTTCTAAAAAAGCAGTAGGGTAGAGGGGGGTTCCTTCGCCACTTTTTTTAAAATCACTGTCATTTCTTAACCCCTAATTATTTTTCAAAAATTACTTTCAAATTGAAGATCAACATACTTTGGCTTTAATTTGTATGATTCGGGATATACATTAATTGCATCAAAGGAATTAAATATGCTAAAAATCCCAAACGTATTTAACAAATTGTGAAAAATAATCCGCTGCAGGCATGTCCCTATCCGGATTTCATTCTTACCTAAGGAAATCGTCAGGGGACGACGTTTTTAGAATTTCTGGAAATATTTGTTAAGTTAAATTACAAACTCAATGAGAATTTTTTGTTCTCGTCTAGGAGCGTTATTAAACATTTAAAATATCAAAGAAAAAACAAAAACAACAACAGAAAATTTTCCACAATTTGCTTTGTCATCTTCTTGTTGTAATTATTTACATATTTTCTATTACTTTTCTAATGATTTTCAATGTAACTCAAAGCGGCGTAACTGCCTCAAAGTTAGGGGATATTCGACAAAAAAGCTAGACACAATTTCAACAAAAAATTTGTTAATACAGCAAAGTAAATCTTTCAATGACTGAAATAAATAACTTGGAATAAGCTAGCTCTTTCAGATATGTGAGTCTTTTTAAGCAATAAATCTCCACTATATTAGAAAAAATATTTTAAAACGATTGTTATTTTTGTTCGGTTTAAGATCAGATATGAGATATTCCAAATGGAATTCACAATTATATTTTACAAAAAATAGAGAAAAAAACTTATTAAAAAACTCTCCTAGGACCAGTGGTTGGCAATTAATGCATTTTCAACAGCAAACAAACACTACCATCAGATTGTCTTTATGGTGTTCTCTCTAGGTTATAATGTATGTTTTAGTTTTTGTATATATGTTAACTTTCAAAGTGAAAAAACATTTGAAGAAGTAAACTCATATATTTTTAATTATTTATTTCATATTACAACGAAAATCATAAGTGTTTAACTGTTTCTAAATCGATAAATTGTTTCTATGGAAAAATTAGGCATTGCAAAAGTGGAACAACCCATAGAAAATTATGACATCTGGTAACTCTATATAAAACATCTATAATTTCACACGTTATAGTTCACATGTGGTCTCAAAACATAAATTGCTAAAATAGAATTTAAAAAAAAAACGCGCCTATGGGGATTTAAATCACCTTAATCACACTTTCAAATAAAATGATTTAAAAAAAATCTATAAAATAACTTTAGAGATATGACTATTTTACTTTACAAAGTCAGTCGCAAAATGTCGGCAGTCAGTTATTAGAATTCAACTTTTTTTATATGTTTTAAAAGTATTATTGTGCGAGTGGATCTATTTGTGTTGTGCTTCTAAAGCAATTTTCTTTAAGTCGCGAGGTTGTATATTATTCAACAGCTACACTAATAGAATTAAAGCTGTAAAATAGCAGAAAAGGATACTAAAAATTAATCAGAAATTATCTTGCACAAAAAATTACTGAAATTAGCAAATTTGGTTTTTTAAATGAATGTCTTTCGTTCACCCAGAAAACAGATTCAGTTCTCATAACCGCATTTGTAGCCAATCGCATGGTTCGGTTGTGGTAGCCTAATTTTTCAGTTGTGGCAACAGAAAAGCAATTGAAACAGGACTAATTTGAGTATGGCAACAGAAATTCAGTTGTATCAATAATAATTCGGTAGCCACAACCGAAAAATTTATTTGATGCAACTGAAACATTCGATTGGCAACAAATGGGGTTGTCAGCACCGAATATGTTTTCTGGGTGTTCGCTTTTGAGATCACATATTATCCGTTTTCCTTTAAATTATTATCAAATTAAAGAAATATGGTAAAATTTGTACAAACAAATTACCAATAATAAAAATTGAAAAAAAAACGAGTGAAAAGGTTAAAGTCGGGCATGCCGACTATACAATACCCTACACCAGTCTAATTAAAAGTCTACTAATGTTTGGATCTGAAATTCGAATGGGTTAACATGGGACTTGTGTCAAAATTTTCTATAATGTGAGTCAGCGAACCAAATTTCATTAAAATATATTAATATTTGCGACCTGCGGTTTGTAACCAAGCCAATTTTGGAGGGACCCTTATATAGGCACTTGGTCTAAACATGGAGCGATGTTCACCAAAATCAATAGGCTTCGTCCTTGGGCCAACATAGGTCTGTGTACCAAATTTCATCAAAATATCTTAATATTTGCGACCTGCAGCGTATAAACAATATAATTTTGGTAGGACCCTTATATGGGCACTAGGTCTAAGCATGGACCGATGTCCACCAAAATCAATAGGCGTCGTCCTTGGTGTAGCATAGGTCTGTGTACCAAATTTCATCAAAATATCTTAATATTTCCGATCTGCAGCGTATAAACAATATAATTTTGCTGGAACCCTTATATGGGCACTAGGTCTAAGCACTGACCGATTTTAACTAAAATCAACAGGCTTTGTTCTTGGGCCGACATAGGTCAGTGTACCAAGTTTCATCAAAATATCTTAATATTTCCGACTTGTAGAGTGCGCACAAGAATGCATGGACAGACAGACAGACGGGCGGACGGACAGACGGACATCGTTAAAACGAAATAAAAAAAAATTCTAAGCCGATCGGTATACTATAAGGTGGGTCTAGGACCAATGTTTTTTGGTGTTACAAATATCAGCACAAACTTATAATACCCTGACCACGTAGTGGTGTAGGGTATAATTAGACAAGGCCAGCAGGATAGAATTCGTATTTTCGCGTCCCGCTAAGGACCGATCTTCAGTATCCTATGCCTTTAAGGGTTAATAATAGATAATGATCTATTTATATTGAATGTGAAACAAATAAGCAAATTGAAACAACTCAATTAGTGTAACAGCAACGAAATTCTAGCATTGCTATTTATACCCTACCCCACTATGTGGTCATTATACCCTACACCTCTATGTGGTCAGGGTATTATAAGTTTGTGTTGGTGTTTGCAAGACCAAATAATATTGGTCCTAGACCGATACCGATCGGCTCAGAATTTTTTTTATTTCGATTTAACGATGTCCGTCCGTCTGTCTGTCTGTCCATGCATCCTTGTGCGCACTCTACAGGTCGAAAATATTAAGATATTTTGATGAAACTTGGTACACCGATTTATGTCAGTCCAAGGACGATGCCTGTTGATTTTGGTTAAAATCGGTCCATGTTTAGACCTAGTATCCATATAATGGTAACCCCAAAATTATATTTTTTATACGCTGCAGATCGCAAATATTAAGATATTTTGATGAAATTTGGTACACAGAGCTAAGTTGGCCCAAGGACGAAGCCTATTGATTTTGGTGAACATCGGTCGATGTTTAGATCTAGTGCCTATATAAGGGTCCTACCAAAATTATATTGTTTATACGCTGCAGGTCGCAAATATTAAGATATTTTGATGAAATTTGGTACACAGACCTATGTTAGCCCAATAACGCAGCCTGTTGATTTTGGTAAACAGCGGTCCATGTTTAGACCTAATTCTTGGGTGGTCATTACCGTCTCACTTACAAAAAAAGTGGGAATAATGAGTTATCAGCATGGTTACGCATAGTGAAAGAACAAAGTAATAAATTAATAAGTAAAATATTAATATAAGAAAGACTAAATCGTTACTTATGTAATCAATTACCAGTAAGTGATTACTTTTCAAGAATATATAAGTACTTCTATAACTTATTATCAGTAAGTAGTTATTTTGTATTTTAAAGTAATTCAAAAAGTAATTATCTATCATTACTTGGTAATCCGTATGGTAATGACTTGTCAAAAATGACAAAACATACTGTAAAATCAACAGAAAAAGTACGCTAAATATTTATTAGTGAACTAAAAGTAGCACCACAAACTGTTATATCTAACAAATTTTTGTTATATTTAAGTTAAATTTAGTTGAATGTAAAATAGCAATATATGCTACCAAAATCAACGGAACATTTCACAAAAATTAATAAACTACTGATTTAAGAAGGCTGGTTTATTACTCGCAATTAAAAAAAAACAAAAAATTTTTTTTTAATTTTAAAATTTTTTGCGTTCTTCAGGCAGCTAATTATTAAGCAATTTTTTTTTACTCATTTTAATAGGTCAAATTGTTATTTTCTATTAACTAAAATTTAACGCAAATGTAAATAACTAAAATTCTGTACCTCTAACAGTTATATTTAGTAAAACCAGTTTTAGGACCGGTTATAAAGCAAGCTGTTCTAGTTCGGAGGCTGTTCAAATTTGTATTTGGGTCGAACTCGATATAAAAAAAACCGGGTTTAGAACATAAATTAGTACCTATGCTAGGTCTAGGTTATTAGGTCTTTGGATTTAATCTTTTTACTAGGATATTTTTAGTAGTTTTAACTAAAATGTTTATAAACTTTTTTCTATTAGTGTACTCATTTTAAAGTAGAGTGTCCTTTTTTTGCGTTAGTTTTTCATCTGACGCGAAAAAACTTAAAACCCTTCCAGCAAAAAGAAAAGAGATGCCAAAGCAGCAGAAAAACCCTAATAAACATGTACTTTTTATTTAACAGAAACTTAAGTAATTTTAAAACTGAGTTGCCATTGGAAAATATATATTTTTTTATTTTTAAAAATCTTTTTGTTGCCGCCATCCAAAATTTCTAATCTACCCCTCCACGGCTGAGCTATCCTTTAATAAGAATATTGAGTGGCGTAAAAAATCATTTTTTCCTTGCGATATATTGTGTCAATATTATTTTTATTACTTTTTTATAAGCAAACAGCTATTTTGTATCATATCTATTTAATGTATTTAAAATTAGAAAATTAAAAAAAAATTAATTATATTGCTCCCGCCCGTATTCGAATCTGCGATCATTCGCGTTGGAAATAAACTGTATCGAAATCGCTTCTAGGGATCACTGTTAGAGCTATTCTGCTTTAGATGCAATAAATAAGTAATTATTTGATGTTGTTGAGAATTACTTCTAAAAAATTTGTAAAAATATACTCGTACTAAGAAGTGATTGTTCAGAAATACTTTTAAAAAAGTAGCAAAAATACAAAAACGGATAATTTGGAAGCAATAAGAGAAGTAATTTGTAAAGCATGACTTCTAGTTTTTTTTTTTTTTTTTTTTTTTTTAGCTGGGATCATATATTTAAAATGGATATAAATATACTTACTTTTTGTGTGGCATTTTCTTTCAATTCATGATTGCAGACCACATGTTAATTGTATTGTACAAAACCCATCCCATAAAATAAAGAAAATATATAAAAAAAGCATTCCAATTATAAATCATGGCACAACTCTTTCTTTTATGCAGCACCTACTTCCAGGCCCTTCTATCTAATGACAGAGTTAACACATACTAATAAGAAAATATATGGTTACATACATATGTACATTCTCGTGTGTCCTTTCAATGTATGTACATATTTTTTAAATTAACCTTTAAGGTCATAAAATATTTTTTGTTCATAATACTAGTGGTTTATGGCTAATTAAGACTGAAAATATTTAAATATTTGTATGTTTAAATGTAATATTAATGTTTTGATAATAGCTTTGCATGTCATCAAACTATTTAAGCAGAACAAAAAAAGATATATGTGGATGTATATAACTGCATGAATAATATATAGCATTAGGTTGGCCCTAAATATAAAAGTTTTGGAGTTTAACGGTATGCGGTAATGCTCAATCAGGCTGGCCAGACTTGGGGGTTTGTCCCCAAATTTAGTGATTTTTTGTTGGTCTTGGGCACAAAATTATTTATTTAGGGACACGGGATTTTTTTGGGGAATTTAAAAATTCTTAATAAATTTTGAAGATTATATTAACTTTGTATAGTTTACAGAAAACATCCGTCAAGTCTGTTCGCATAATTTCAAAGAAAGTAACAAATTGACCCTTTTATGGTTTTTATATATTAATTTTAAGCTTTTGAACACAAATAAATCCTTTTTGCCCGAGAGTTTCATATAATTAATGTCCCAGAATCTAAAATATTGTGTGTACAAAAAAAAATCATATCCATGGTGCATAAAAGTCATTAAACAGACAAATTTGAAAAATTCAAATCTAAAAATTCTTTAAAAATTCGTTAAGTTTCAAAATAAAATGTGTTTAGGGTCCGATTGGTTTGCTTAAATAAGGTAATAAAAATTTAAGGTTTTCTTCGTAAAGGTCCCTAAATTCTGAAAAATTTTCCACACATTTATACAAAAGCAATCCAAGGATTTTTAAAAATATTTATTGTTAGTGCTATATTTTATATTAAGTTGTAGTTTTTATGCGGATAATGTTCATTTTAAGCAAATTAAATAAGCTCTACTACCATTTTCAACACTTTTTCTAGTTGGGGATATTTTTAGATTTGTTTGGGAACAACGAAAAAAATTATCTGGGAAGCCTGTGCTCAATCCAAATTGCAGCCAACTTGGTCAATATTTAAAGGTATATACTGTAACGACTTTTTTGGTGTTAGTTAGAAATTTAATACAAAATCAAATTTTATATAGATAAATACAACATAAATAAACAAATTTGGACAGTAAAAAAATAAGCTTTAAATCCGAAGTAAAAAAAACCTTCAGTCAAATTATGTTATAAATTTTGGCCTATATTTTAAACATTTCTTCATCTGCGTAATTCCACTGTGACGGGTGTGACCATGATACTCACATTATTGGTTATAATTCAAAAATATAAAACCTATACAATTAGTGTTATTTCCCAGCAAAATCTCTAAATAATAAGCAGTATAATTAGGGTCTACTGCTTATAATTCGGTGTCAAAACTCATTATTTTTGTTCGACAAGGTCGTTTTTGTAAGTAGTTGTCCTTATTCGCTGCATGAAAAAATGCACAAAATTTGTGCACCCGCTTACCCACTGTATTACAAAAGTATATAAAATAAGTAGTTACCAATATAAGTAGTTATTCGTGTGCTTATACGCAGTTAAAAAATAAGTGGTTACAAGTGGTTAAATAATACGACTTACTTATGTATATACTTACTAGTGGTTAAAAAATAAGTAGTTACCAAATTCACATTACCTTTATAAATACATAAGTAGTCGCACGTAAGCTAGACTGCTTATAAAAACCGCTTGGGCTAACAAAAATAACTAGTACTGACGCCGAATTATAAGTAAACAGTAAAAAATTTTAGATATTATATAACCACTTATTTGGTAATGAAAGCTTTTGCTGGGTTATGTTCGGTTTTAATATCAAATATGAAAAATTCCAAATAGAATTCACAATTTTATTTTACAACAAATAGAGAAAAAAACTTATAAAAAAAAAAGTTTTCTAGAACCAATAGCTGCTAATTAATGCATTTTCAAGTACTACCAAGCACTATCATCAGATTGTCTTTATGGGTTTCTCCCCATTGTAATGCTAGTAAAAATGCTTGAATTTATTTTATGGATAGAATCCCATAAACTCAATCTGATGATAGTGCTTGGTAGTGTTTGAAAATGCATTAATTGTCAACCATTGATTCTAGGAAAGGTTTTTTTCATTCGTTTTTTCTCTATTTGTTGTAAAATAAAATTGTTAATTCTATTTGGAATTTGTCATATTTGATCTTAAAACCAAACAGAAATAACACTCACGCTAAAAAAAAGTTCGCCGTATACCCTTCACAATTAAGTATTTTTACAAGGCAATTTCAACAAAAAAAATTTTTCTTTTTACCGAATGTAGGAGGTTGCCTTTTTTAATTTCTCGCTATAGCTTCGGCATTTGAAGTCAGATTTTAAAGTGTGATATATCTAATTTTATACCTCGAGGAGACCAGTGTTTTGCTACGTTCGGCAACCAAAATATAAAAAAAAAATTCTACTGGGTTTATCGAAAAACTTCCTTAGCAAAAGTTTAATGATTTTTTGCGAGCTTTAATTTTTTGACATTAGGGTATACATTAGTGTTGTAGCAACTGAGTTCTGGTGGGTAACTACTAGAACGGGATACTTGAGGTCAATGGCCCTTAGAGCAAAACAATGGTCTCCTCGAGGAAAAACATCGATGTATCATGCTTTAAGATCCGACTGTAAATGCCAAAGATATAAAGAAAAATGCAAAATGGCAACCCTTTTGAAACCTCTTTGCAAGGGTGTACGGCGCACTTTTTTTTTTTTTGCCTGTAAGGTGGTATGTTCTACTACCCACGGTTCTCTTAATAATTAGCGAACTCGGGCCAGACTCTGGCAAAGAGAAAAAGGCATAAGAAAAAACAACTAAAAATACGTACATAAGTAAAAAGTAGGTAGAAAAAATTACAAATATGTAATTATATAATATTAAAATATTAAAGTTTTAATTTTTGAATGTAACAAAATCTGTTCTAAGATTCGACAGTATTGCGATATTTGAAGCCCTTCATCTATTTCCTATACCTTTTCTCAAGAAAGCAATACGTTAATTAAAAGGAAGAATTTCCTGAGTACCTATTGCTTCTCTTTAGAAAAAAAAAACGTACAAATAAAATAAGCCCTATATCATTCAGATGCTGTAAGGAATGGCTCAGACGTAGCTGATCAAAGTTAGTCCAGTAGAACATTCACAATATGTTTTTCATTAAAATCTACTGAATTCTCGTACGATTTATTATAAATGATATTTTTTTATTTGTTAAAATTTTAGAAAGGAACAAAAACAAGCTTGTTAATCCAAATATACTTTTCTTTACAGTTCACCCACCGGCCACCCTAATGCAACATGGTTATGAACGAACTTACAAATGAATATGAAAACGGAAGTTTCAGAACAAAGTTAAAACAGAAACTAATTTAAGTTTTAATTGACGTTGAATATAGAAAAATATAAAGTTGCTAAAAATACGGAAACAAAAATATAGACAGAGAACAAATATAAATTGATTAGGATAACTATTTTAAAAAATTCAAGAAGAAAAAAACCTAAGAAAAATATTCATTAAATTTTATTTTTTATCTAAATATTTATTTATAATCAGTGTTAACAAGTGGTAACAATTATTTGATTTTCTGTTTTGATTGATTAAACGATGAACAAATTTTTGATCAAATAATCAAGCGATTAAGTTTTTTTATTTAGAATATTCTTCTACCTCAAGTCCAAATTCTATTGACAACGAACATACATATAAATAGTACCCAAAGGGTACTTTTATGTAATTGTTGCTTTAAAAAAGGAGTTGATTTATAGCTGGTTTTACCAAATCAGACAGTTCATATACGAAAGTACAAAATTCTCGTCCCGTTGATTTTTTGTACCTTATGTAATGTCTCGGTTTGAGTAGGAAAGTTATCATTTTCTTATTGCGGACAACTGAAGAGTAGAGTGATGTCTACGAAACAATTGTATTGTCTATCATGAAAATGATCAACCCTTTTTGAAACAACAAATAAAATCTAATATGACAATATCATATTAGAATTTGGACTTGAGGTAGAAGAATATTCTAACTAAATATATGAAAATATAGAAAGTCCAATAAATGAGCATGTGTTACATATAACAAGGAGACTTTATGCCACTCATATGTCTCTTAGGTTACTGCATACATAATATAAAATGCTAAACGATGATATAACGAGCTACTAATAATGTTTAATATCTCAGTTGAATAAAGAAACAAAATTTTAACATTTTTTAAAATTTTTTTTTTTTGCTAAAAAAATAGAAAAAGAGTCAGAAGAGCCATTGATTGCCTTTGTTAGTTGTACTCTTTGATATTACAAAATGTAGTGAAAACCAGCAAAAATAACAATAGAGTTGACAACATTGGTGAGAGTATGAGAGAGAAAAAATGAGAGAATAACAAAAACCGGCATTAAAATAAAATAGATTCTATCTCACAACAACTACGCCCAGCGATTTTTAAATTTCAAATTGTATGGAAAAAATCGCTGCTCTCTTATTCTGGGCCTACACTAACTCATACACAATAGAGATATTTTTTATTTTTTTATTTTGCTCTATCTTTAGCAGTTTTCTCTCTCATGTGGGTGTGCCTTTAGAACACTAAGCGACTTCTCAATCATACGTCATTTGGCATACTTATGTAAAAATTACAGTTAGAAGTTGTAAATTTTATTAAATATAATTTTATAAAATTAGATAAGCCCATTTTTCGGACCATACTGAAACATATTGGATCAAATTTTATTTTAGGCTATATTAAAAAAAGATATGTTTGTATTTTATATCATCTAAATTTTTGAGGACATAATATTATGAAAACTATACTAAATAAAAAATTATTACACTCATAGAAAAAAATCTTTAAAATAGCAGAAAAAGTTTCGAAAAATTAGTTAAAAATGATGCTGCAGAAAATCCTGCTAAAATTAGGAGATTTTTTACTGAATACTAGTAAAATAAGAACAGCAAAATTAAAAATGTTAAATTTACAGAATTTTAGTTATATTTAAGTTAATTTTTAGTTAATTGAAAATAGCAAATTGTACTGTAAAATCTGCAGAAAATTTCGCTAAATATTAGTAGACTAAAAATAGCAAAAATAAATTGTTATGTCTACAAAATTTTTGCTGTTATTAAGCTAAATTTAGTTGAATGCAAATAGCAATCTATTCTGCTAAAATCAGTAGAAATATTTGCTAAAAAATTGTAAACTGCTGTTTTCAAAAGGCTCGATTTTTATTTGCATTAAAAAAAAAATCTAAAAAAAACTTCGAAAATTTAAAATTTTTTGTTGATTTTTTAGGCTACTAATTATTTGGCAAAATTTTCTGCTGATTTCAGCAGGTTAATTTGCTATTTTCATTTCATAAAAGAAGAGAAAATCGATAATATAGCCCATATGGGCGAGAGGTCCAAATATGGACCGATCCTATCTAGAATCAATAGGCTTTTTGCTTGGGACCATGTGAGTCAACGAACCATATATCTAATATAAAGTCTTCGTATTTGCGACCTGCAGCGTGGGGTACCCTTATATGGGCACTAGGTCTAAACAGGGACCGATTTTAACCAAAATCAATGGGCTTCGTCCTTGGGCCGACATAGGTCTGTGTACCAAATTTCATTGAAATATCTTTGTATTTGCGACCTGCAGCGTATAAAAAAGAACATTTTGGGGGGTACCCTTATATGGGCACTAGGTCTAAAAATGGCCCGATTTCAACCAAGTCGGTGTACAATATTTCATCAAAATATCTTAATATTTGCGACCTGTAGAGTGTTCACAAGAATGCATGGACAGACTGACGGACGGACAGACGGACATCGTTAAATCGAAATAAAAAAAAATTCTGAGCCGATGGATATACTATAAGGTGGGTCTAGGACCAATATTTTTTGGTGTTACAAACATCAACATTCTTATACTACCCTCTCCACGTAGTTGGGTAGGGTATAATAATCTACTAATTTAGCAGTTTTTTTCTGCAGCTTCATTTTTAACCAATTTTTAGTAGTTTTAAATAAATCTTTTACGGATTCTCTTCTGTTAGTTTCCCCATATCGCATACATATAAAGAACATTTTTCGGACATAGTTCCAATAAAAACGTCTGCAAAACGGTTACAACCACCATTTCCAATATTGGGAAAAATTTATTGACAATGGTAAAACCGGATATGGGGATATTGCCCGTTGGTGTAATGTCCGGGTACCGCTTTCACATAGCTTTATTATTATTTTCAAGAAATATTAGCAAAAAATCGAATAGAATGTCTAAAAAATTTTCATTGTCATTCCAATTGTAAACAAACATGAACAATCCACACTTATTTCTTTATGCTAATGCAATGAAATTTATTTAGTTTTATCACGAACATTTACCAAAAAATTAAACCCACCTACTAGAAAAGCTCGCAAGAAAGATATTGGTAAAAAATAATGTTTTCTTGCAGTGCTTTTTTATGGTCTACAAATGATTTTGTAGTATTTTGCCAAAGTAAGCAATTTAATATAGTTTGATTCATGCCACCAGCACATACAATTTATGATAGACCAGAGTCATAAAAACAACGGTAACACACAGCAACAAACTAAATCTACACGAATGTAAATTTAAACGTTCAAAATTTTCATGTTCAGTCAAACAAAACGTTTCAATTGGTTTATAAAAATACAAGTTTTTTTTTCACTGCAAACTCCATTAAGAGTCTAACTACAAAAACAAGCAGACAGACAAAAATTCAAGTTTTTTTTTGTAGCCCTTTTTAGTATTTCCTATGCCACCAACATAAAAATTTTCGTAAATTATGCCACTATTATCCAGACAATGGCACAAATAACATGTTGCCAATATTGGTGCCAACAACAAGTACGTCGACATGAAGAGAAATAAAAGAATTAAAAATATTAGGCTTAAACCTCTTTATACTTTCATAATGACAATACAAAAGTCATTTAACCCGAAAAATACACAAAAACAAAAATCGAAATGAAGCGCAGCGCTGCGCAGCGAAGAAAAAACTATAGACTATGACCTCGCCAAGTTTTTCCACATAAGGAAAAAAATAAGTGTTTAAACAAAAGGGAAAAATGTCTTTAAACAACATATTCAGACATGCCAAATACAAACACAAACAAAATAACAGTTAATATTGTAGTAAAGAGTCAACTTTTTAACTTAAACTATTTGGTCTACTCTCTTCAGTAACAATGCTGAATGTCGAGCCGAAAATTTTGTATGCATAGAAAATAGATATTCAAACATAAAAAATAAATTGTATGTTTCCTGGCAATTGTTATTTTCTGCAAATTTTAGCTTTAGTTTCTATTATTTTCCGAAAATATTAGCCTATGAGACCATTTTAAAATTGCTGCTACATTTGTTTGCTTCTATGCTTATTTGTTTGATGATGGGGTGCATTATTTTCCATATTCTTTTTGTTTGCAAATTTGAGACATAAAGTGAAATGTCAGCAAAAGCAATCATAGACAAACTTACTTATGTTGCCAATAATAAAACAAAAAAATAAAAAATAAATTGGTCATATTCATTTATGGCTACAAAAGAATTGTTTGTCACTACCCAGGTAGAAATTACTCATGGAAGAAAAAATAAAATGGTACTAAAAGTTTTCTGTAAATTTATGACGGCTTATTGAACTTTGTTATATCAGTAATTTTATCAAATATAGCTTTTTAATAATTACACTATGCGACAGTCAAAATCGGGATGGGATGAAACCAACGGGAAATGTTATATCGGTCAAAAACAAGTTATACGTGTCCCGGCGTTTCGCTGGGTCACCCCTAGGAATCGAGATATATCTTTTTTTTGACATAACTCGAGAACCACTAGTCCGATTTTGCTCAAACAATTTTAAAAAAATTAAAAATTACAATTCCTTTAATCTGTTCATATAACGTTTTTCTATATACTCAGCAGTTTTGCCGGTAAAAATAAATGTTTGTTACCGCTACCATAAAAATCAATAACCTTTTGTTTATTACTTTTTTTTAATATTTTAGGCAAAAAATATTTTTTCTTCATACATTTATTTTTACCGGCAAAACTGTTGAGTATATAGAAAAACGTTATATGAACAGATTAAAGGAATTGTAATTTTTAATTTTTTTAAAATTGTTTGAGCAAAATCGGACTAGTGGTTCTCGAGTTATGTCAAAAAAAGACCACCAAAGGTCAAATCGATATATCTCGATTCCTAGGGGTGACCCAGCAAAACGCCGGGACACGTATAACTTCTTTTTTACCGATATAACTTTCCCCGGTAGTTTGAACCCTTCCCGATCTCACAGTGTTATTATTGTTGATAAAAGAAAAAATTTACAAAAAAAAGAAAATTAAAAAAATAAAAATAAATAACATAAATTTATAACGCCAATTCGAAAGTTGGAAAAATCAATATTAATAAATGAAAATTTTTATAATTTCCGAAATAGTATTTATAGTTGATATGGCGCACAGTGTTTCCGAAAGCACTTTTTTTTTTAACAAAAACCATATCAGGCCACAATTCTTAGTTGATTTTCATTTTTTTTTTTATTTTAGTTTACAAAACTGAGCAGAAATCTGTCATGGCTGATTTTTGAATTTAATTTTCTAAACATTTTGATTTTTTGTGAATATAAGAAAAACTAATTTTATCGTAGATTTTAGTTGATCTGAAGATTGTTACAATGAGTGTTTTTATTCTTCGGTTTTAAGATCAAATATGACAAATTCCAAATATTGTTCACAATTTATTTTACAACAAATAGAGAACCCCATTAAGACAATCTGATGAAAGTGCTTGGTTGCACTTGAAATTGCATTAATTGTCAACCATTGGCTCTAGGAAAGTTTTTTTCATAAATTTTTCTCAATTTGCTGTAAAACAAATTGTGAATTCTATTTGTAATTTGTCATATTTGATCTTAAAATCGAACAAAAATAACACTCATTGTAAAAACTAATTTTTTTAATATTTTGTCAATCTATCCTCTATCGGTACCCGGAAGAAAATAAGAAATTTTAATGTATTTTTTATCTCTCAATTTAACCAATTTAACTTTGAAATTGGTTAAGAATTGTGACCTGAAATATTAGTAAAATATGATTGTTGTTGTCGTTGCTAAGCTGCAGTGGATTAATAAAAAGTACTTAGCAAATGCAAAAGGAGTAGTAAAATCGTAGCATATTTTACGGATGTACAAAATATATCTATCTAAAGAAAGAATTCGTTAAATTAAAAAGTTTCGAAAAAATTAATATGATTTACAAAAAAAAATTTCATAGTCCAAAATTAATAATAAAAAATTAATTAAAAAAAATTAATTAAAAAAATAAAAATTATAAAAGATCATTCTCTCAGAAACTGACGATGAAAGTAAATACTATTGAAGAATTTCATATATATAAAGAACATTTTCATTAAATTTATGGAGATCTAATTTATAAAATTCAATGAATTTTTTGTATTAAATTATGAAATTTTATGAAAGAAAAGTTATGAAAAATTTCATATAATTAATTAAATATTATATACATAACGATATTCTTCATTGGATCTACGAAAAAAATTCTATGAAATTATATCATTAATATCATGAAGGATAATTCTCTCAGTGTATGTGGCGCGAAATAATTTAATAAAAATTAAAAACAATTTTTTTATTAAATTTTTTTATTTATTGATCAATTTCGATATTTCGACCCACTCCATTGATCATTCACGATAAATTTTAAAAAAGAAATGACTCCGTAGAAATTGCTTGATTTCGATATTTCCACCCAATTCATTCGTGTTTTTAAAATTTCTTGAAAATCGACGAATTTCTTGAAAATCGGAAATATCGAAATTAAAGATTTTGCGTTTCAATGTTTTTGAAGCTCTAAAAAGCAACTTTTGTAAAATGTTGTCATACACATCCTACTCATTAGGAGACATAAAGTTCGTTTATGCAAAAACAAAAATAACATAACATAAGCTAACGTAACTTATTCGCGTTACTTGATAAAAACTTTTGCTCACGTACTCGAAAATAATATTGTTATTGCTTTCTGTGTAGGTAATTTTTAAATTTTATGCCACTTTTTATTGCATTTTAAAATGCTAGGTGAGGAAGTGTAGGAGGATGTTTTGACACAAATGCGAATAAAATATGACATTTCAATGTATACAATTTTACATGAATTCATGCTTTTTAAAAATATTGCAAATCCTTCAAAGGATTTTTTTTAATATCCTTAGTGCGAGTTGTTACATCCTTCCAAAATTTGTTAATGCTTTTTTTGGACTTCCTTTAATAAAAATCCGAAAAAAATCGTTTAGTTTGTTTTTTGTGCAAAAATCGAAATCGGTTTTTTTAAAAAAAGATTTTTTGAATAAACCGAAAACCGGGTTTTAATACTCTATTTTGCATATAATAAAATAGTTGCCCATAAATCACTTAACTTAATCGTATTGTTATACTTTAGATATTAGCAGTTTATTAAATCAAAAGTTTTTTTATAATGCAAAATGCTTTAGTACTTTCATTTTAAGGTAATGCTATATATAACTAACAAAGTTTTTGACCTTAATATGTAAATTTGGAATATTAAAAGAAATTAAAAAGAAAAACGTATGCATTAAACTAATATGTTATGACCCCAAAAAAGCATTCAAAATTTGCATTTTCTAACATAAATAATAAAAATGTATATTGAAAGTTTTAACGCAAGGGACACCAAAAAATTAAAGGGGCTTCTTGTTTCAAAGGCCATTTAAGGGGAAAAATTATATATATTCATATGAACATATTGTCTCTACCCTATTAAAAAAAATTAATATGGAGCTTTATATGGTAATATATAACTTAATGTGATCCATATACCATTTCATCAGAAAAATGGCCCGATATAATTGTGTCAGTTGGTTATCACTTTTTATCTAATTGTATCAGTTTCGATCTTAACTGATTAGATTATATATTAAGCATATGAAATTTTATCTGATTTTTGACCTGATACAATTTTATGGGTTTATGTCGCATGGTATTAGTTTAGATCCAAATTGATACATTACTATACAAACTTTTATAGTTATATCTGAATTTTGATCTGATGCAATTAGATCTGCTTTAAAACTTTGATACAATTATATAAGGCAAATGTCATATACAAATATATTTTATTTATATAAAATTGTACCAACCACGAGCTAAACAGATACCATTAGATATAAACCGCTAAAATTGTATCAGGTCAAAAATTGGATATAATTTCATCTGAATAATGTATAATTTTATTAGTTGAGATCTAAACTAATACAATTAGATAAAAACTGATAAACAACTGATACAATTACATCGGGCCATTTTTCGGATGAAACGGTATATTTATACAGATAGAACTTAATCGCATTTTATACGACTATATGTAACTGTTTTTACTCGGGTAGTTACTTTTATTATGTATGTGAAAAAGCTAAAATAACAAACTTTTTTTTTTTAATGAATAATGTTCATTAGTAAAACCGAAAAAAAAAGTTTTAACCTAACTAGTCTGACTTTTATGTACATTAACCCTGAAATGCATAATACATATGGTAAACTACGAGTCTACGACAATGCATATCCTTTCTTTCAAAGGGGAAATTTTTAAAAATTTTCGATTTTTCCTGAAAGTATATCAAAACATTGTGTTGTTTCATGCAGCATTTGGTGAAAGTTGTCTATGTTGACACCAGATTTTATATATAAGTATTAATAAAAAATTTTAAATTAATGCTTATAGGCCCATGGGATCAAAATGATCCGAAAGTTTTAAAATGTCAAAAACGTGTATTTTACCATCTCCAATGTCGTGCTAACACTGTACTGATCGTATTTTTCTACCTGGATAATTCCACGATATTTTTAATAATATGTATATAACTACCCAGTGTAAAAATTGGAAGTCATGCTGTACAAACCATTTCCCTCGATGCTTCAAAGGATACGTAAGTATAGTTTAATTGCTCTTTTTAGAAGTAATTCTGAACAACTTCAGAAAAATAATTTCTTTCGTTGCTTCCAAAGTATCAGTTAGTATAATTTCACAGCCTTTTTTATAAGTAATTCTGGAAAAACTACAAAAAACCACTTATGTATTAGTCCATAGTGGTCCTTAAAAGTGGTTTGATACAGTTCATTTTCAAACTGATGATTGCGGGTTCAATTCCTGGTGGGACAAATATTTTTTTTTAATTTAAAAAAATTTTTTTTTGATATTTGTAATTAATTTTTTTAAATTCAATATTTTTTAAAATTTTTAGCTTCCCAGGTGAAAATGTTCATATATGCTCATATATTGTCATATATAGATTCATGTATGAGCATATATGGTTTCATATATGATCATATATGAACATATATGTTATGTATGGAAGCATATATGGGTAAATACATTCAAATGTATGAATCCATATATGATAATATATTGTATATATTGGTCCATATAACGGTTCATATATTTCATATATCTTCATATATGAATTCGTATATTATTCCATATATGGGTAAATTTGTTTTATCATGGGGCGGGTTGAAATACAAGGCTGAAATACAATAGAAAATTTTTCAAATACAATTGATAATTTCTGAAATATAATTGATAAATATGAACTCCTGAAATAAAATGATAATTTTTTAAATACAATTGGAAATGGTACAGTAAGATAAAAACAGCAAAAATAAAACTCCTAAATTTAGAAAATTTTAGTTATATTTGAGTTAGCTTTTAGTTAATTTAAAATGACAAATTATACTGCAAAATAAGCAGAAAATTTTGCAAAATATTAGTAAACTAAAAATCGCAAAAACAAAATGTATCTAGAGAAATTTTGTTCAATGCAAATAGCAGTTTATAAAATCAACAGAAATATTTGCTAAAAATATTAAACTGTTGTTTTCAGAAAGCTAGATTTGTATTTCCATTAAAAAGAAAAAAACGAAAAAGGAACTATAAAATTTTTTAATTTTATGTGATCTTTTTTGTCTACTACAACAATTTAATTTTATTTTCACTGAAATTTATCTCAATTATAACTCAAATTTTGTATATTTAACAGTTTTATTTTTGCTGTTCCTATATTATTAATATTTAGCATGAAATAATCATGTTTAACTAATTTTTAGTAGTTTTTTTGCAGACTTTTCTATTAGTATATAAACAATCATTAAATAATCAAAAAACAGTCATAAAATAATTTCTAAACTTGAAGTAAAATGTTTATATCCATTAAAAATTTCATAATTTCTCAATTTCATTCAATGTACAAATTCATCAATAACGTATGAATAGAAATATATTTACATTTAATTTGAATAAAAAAAGCGATATTTTTATTAAAAAGTGAAAATAAAGTTTTTTCATATACGAGCATGTAGGAAATCTAATAATATATGATCATATATTAACATCCATATATTTCTCCATATATGACCATATAGCCTCAAATTTCGGATCCGAACCCATATATGTTGCCATATATGACCATATATGAACATTTCACCTGGGTTTTTGAAAAACATGATTTTCGTTGTAATATGAAATAAATGGGAAAAAATATTTAAGTTTAATTCTCTAAATATTTTTCACTTCGGAGTTAACATAAATACATAAAAACTAATATCTACATTATAATATACACTGCGTTGCATAACTATAATTACAATTAATTTTTCCTATTTTTCTAAAATTACAAACTTTTTTTTTAAAACTCTTTACTGTTTTTGAGAGTGTGATAACTGATCTCTTAATGTGTAGAATTTAAGAGATTATTTAAATTGATTTAAGAGAAAAATTGTGTAATAATATTTTGTTAGTGTTTCATAACTATAATTACATTTAACGGTAAACAAAGAAGAATAGAAAATAAATGAAAATGAATTTATTATTTTTGTTTATTATGCAATTTTAATCATTTTGCAATAAAATGCCGCGTGGTACATACCTAAGTGATTTTGAAAAAGGGCAAATTTATGCATATTTAAAAAATGGCTTAAGTTTTCGGGAAATTGGACGAAAAATAAATCGTTCACATGTGGTTGTGACAAATTTTGCAAATAATCAAAGTACTTATGGTAAAAATAAAACTGGCGGACCGAAAAAAAAGCTTTCTGATCGGGACCGGCGTAAAATAATCAACTGTGCCAGCAACACAATGAAGAGCTTTAACCAGATAATCAGTGAATGTAAGGTTAATGTGTCCAAATCAACGATAAGTAGGCTTTTAAAGGATTCCCAGAGAATTACTCGCCAAAAGCTGATGTCCGTACCAAGGTTATTGCCACGCCACAAAATTGCTCGACTTGAATTCGCTAAAAGGAATTTACAAACCAACTGGAGAAAGGTAATTCAATAATCGATGTTGGTGGTTGGACTGTTTAAACAAAAATTTATTTTATGGGTGATTTTTTCTGATGAGAAAAAATTCAACCTTGACGGTCCAGATGGTTTTAACAGCTATTGGAGGGACCTACGTAAGCATCCACGTTATTTCTCAAAACGAAATTTCGGAGGCGGTTCCTTAATGGTTTGGGGTGCCTTTTGCATCGACGGTATGGTTGATTTGGCATTACCAAGTACCAGAATGAATTCTTCAGAGTACATAGCATTATTGGAAGAGAAATTGGCGCCTTTTATTGAAAATAGTAACGAAGGAGATTTAATTTTCCAACAAGACAATGCATCAGTGCATGTAAGTCGTCAGACGATGGAATGGCTATCTTCAAAAAATATAACGGTATTAGAATGGCCCGCATGTTCTCCGGATCAAAACCCAATTGAGAATATTTGGGGAGTATTAACTCGTCGAGTTTATGCAGAAAACCGTCAATATGAAAGCGTCTTTCACCTTAAAGAAGCAGTTATTGATGCGTGGAGATCCATAACAGAAGAACTGCGAATAAATTTGGTAGACAGTATGGCTGATCGAATTTTCGAATTAATTCAAAAGAAAGGAGGCCTTACACATTATTAAAATTATAAATTTAAAATGTTTTTCTTACTTTTTTGTGAATTCTGTTATTTTAGGTTAAGTGTATTTATAGTTATGAAACACTGAATAAATTTGTTAATTTTGTTTTTTATAGTAAAATAAAAAAATAAATTATTTTTTTTAATGAAATATTATTAATTTTCTATTGCTTTTACATACATACCGGTAAAACTCTTCTACTTTTTTTCTAACTTACGAAATTTAGTGAAAGGAATTGTATTTATAGTTTTGCAACGCAGTGTAGAGACAACCCCATAAAGACAATCTGATGATAGTGCTTGGTAGCACTTGAAAATGCATTAATTGTCAACCATTGGTTCTAGGAAAGTTTTTTTCATATGTTTTTTTTCTCTATTTGTTGTAAAATAAATAATTAATTCTGTTTGGAGTTTGTCATATTTGATATTGAAACCGAACAAAAATAACACGGTAGAATTTTTAAAAATAAATAAATTAGCTAAATAATTATAAGAAATTACTTTTTATGTACCTGTAAAAATAGTACTGAAAAAAAGCTCAAATTCAGTACATTTTTGTCATTTGTTTTGTCACTTTATTTATATGCAAGTCCAATTTCATATCAAACAATAGCTAGCTCAGCGGCAGAGATATAGACTAGCAATGTTGAGGTCTTGAGTTCGATACTCGGTGGCGGCAATACACTCATAAAAAAAGTTAGTACAAAAGTCTTTTAAACGCGTTCTAATTCAGTTGAACTAATTTTTCCTGTTGTTTTCGTTTAAATCCGTTGTTTAGCTAAAGTTTTTAATTATCCAATGTTACCACAAAAACATATTTCTGCTGTACTTGAACTAATTTTTCCTCCTGATATTTAGTTATTTTTTTATAAATGATTTTGACAATGTTATCAGCTAATATAGATAAATTTATTGGCAATTTTTTAATATTTGTGTTTTCAAAAGAAAACGATAGGGGCGCTAGTGTATAGTGATTGATATTGCTTGATGGTGAAGTGTGTATTTGTGAGTATGCCGACCAATACAAATTAGAAAATTTCTAGTAAGTGCATTTGAATGTGTGTGATGAGTCATCACTGATGACGCTTACCAATACAAATAAAAATAATATGATACGAGCATGTTTTCTCTTGTTTCTGTTAGTCAGCAAAGGAACGCAAAAGAAAACGGAGGTATACAGGACATTAACATTTCGCAGTTTAAATTGTATTTAAAAAATAAAATAGGTAATAGAGGTTTGTTTTATAATATAAACTATATTTATTTAAGGGAATACTATTAAATGTGTTATTTTTTCTTTTATTTCAGCCCTTTAACATTTTGATCTAAACTCGACCCACAGGTAGACGAAAAAAAGGGACCAAAAAATACAAATCCAGCGGAAGTTTAACATATTGGCAAGAAAATAAAAGTGATATATAGTGCAAATAGTGTTTTTGGATTGTGTAATTTATTCGAAAAAAAAAATTAACAATATTTATATTAATTTGTTTTTATTCAATTATTAACAAAAAGTGATTGTAATTTTAGCAGCATGTTTTGCAGATTTCAACTGACCCACTTTCATTTCTATTAAACGAAAATTCTTCTAAATTTTTGAATGTTAACTGAATTTTTTACCTGTTTATAATCAACTAAAATTTAGCAGAAAACATGTGCTGATTTCAGCTGAGAAATTTTCATTTCCATTAAACAACATTTCTTATAAATTATTGTATTTGAACTAACTTTTTTACCTAAAATTTAGGTAACCTAAATTTAGCAGACCATGATTCTCAACATCATTGAAATTTCTGCTGGCGCAAATTCAGGTACTATTTCCTGTTATTTTAGCAGAATTTTTAACTATGTGTACGGGCTTTTTTTTATGAGTGTAAAAATAAAAAAATACATATATTTTTGGCGCATTTTTTTCTTTTAACTTTTAGTTAATGAAAAAAAAAATTTTAAAGTCTCTCCTACGACAACTTAATATTAAAATCATTAGTGTTTCTGTTAAAAAATCTACATATATCATTAATTGAAGTGCTTTTTCAACTGATTTGGCATCTCTTTTTTTGCTGGGTATATTAACACTTTTTTACTTGGGGTATATTTTTATCATAAAAAATGCATTAGTTGAGTAAAATTGCTGAAAACATTTAAATAATTTGTATAAATTAAACCATCGAGAAATAATAAGCGTCTTCGTTTACCTACGAGTACTACAATTTACTATTTTTACTACAACTGGAAAAATTCAATACAAAAAGTGAACAAGACTTTCCAATTGTAGTAAAAGTAGTATGGAATGCGAGTAAAGAAACACACCGAATGTAATTGGATAATATAAACTTTTTGTTTAACGAAACTAAATTACTTTCACATTGTGAGAAATATCATACTTTGCTGTAAAGGGTTAAATTATGTTAGGTTAAGTATATAACCATTTAGAAAAAATATGTTATATTTATACATGAATATGGTAACATTAAAAAAAAAACTATAAAAGTTTACAGGCCATGAAAATATACAGCAGATTGCCAAAATATTATATTGGCGAAAATAAGAATTTCTTGTTTTATATAATACACCACCACTACATGATTATTTCTGAACTATAAAAATCAGTGCATTCTTAAATTTCAGTAATAAAAACCTGTAGATACGGGTTTTAGCCACAGTCACTTTCAAGAAGGCCGTATTTATTAACTTTATCTTTCAAGTTCAAATGGTGTAGCCAGTCTGCATAGATTTGATATAATCATACCCAATAGAATTTGGTCACATCTGATAATTTTCCAACGTATGATTTTTTATTATAACGAAAGTTTTTTCGCAAAAATAAATGTTTTTAGTGTATTTTGTAGACAGATATTTTGGTTTTCTAAATGAAATCATATTAACAAGAAACATTACTAACAGTCCCACTGTAAATTATTAGGTATTATTGAAGTTCCACTTCTATTTAAATCAATATAATTTAAGACTATATTTTTTGGCAATCTGCTGTCAGAAAGTTTGAACTCATACATAGACATTTTGTATATAATCGACTCTACTACTACTGTGTGAACGTAGTTCATTTGTCATGCTAATTGTGCTGCTGCAACTAAAGTAAAATATGGTGTTCATTAGGGTGGGTCGATTTAGCAATCGATATTGTGCCATCGATTTTTCGATTGCTTTTGGCATGAGGAAAAAAAAGTTCCACTACGACATATCAAAAAAAATCGTTTTCGGGGCGCCGTAATTTAAATTTTTTGACTTTTTCTCAATTTTTATTTTTAAGGTTTTTTTAGTGGGTAATAAAATAAAATCGGCTGATTTAATTTCTTTTAAATATCACCTATCCAAGGTGAAATTGTACGCCAAAAAAGATGGCGATAGCAGTTTTTCCAAAAAAATGTTTTTCTTGAGGTTTTGGACGATTTTTTGACGAAAAATCGATATTTTTTTACGCGTTAATTTTTTTTTGGATATGTCCTAGTGGAACTTTTTTTCCTTATGCCAAAAGCTATCGAAAAATCGATAGCACAATACCGAATTTTTGTCCTTACAAATCGGCCCACCCTAGTATTCATATATGTAGAATATTTGTAGCTTTTCAGGCAAAGTATCCTAGTGAACACGTAACTAATGCAATTTAACAAAGTTTTTTTTTTTTTAATTTTTTACAATGAAAAAGTTTTAACCATTAACAAAAAATTAAAATTAAACAAAATGTTCCTATAGTTACTATATACGATTATATTAGGGTGCTTAAAATTTGGACAACTTTCGATATATCCAAAGAGAAAGAAAATGGAAAAGCTATTAATATGAAAGAAATAAAGTAGAATTATAAATAACGCGATACATAAATTTCTATAGCTTTTTGATTATAGATCACGATCTTAAGGTCTAAATTGATAATTATGCTACGCTTTTCGTGGTAATGTTGGTTTACATATGTATTTTGAATAAGTTTCAGACAACAACTTCATGTTTTTTGTGTATCCTTAGAAAATATAAATTCTTCAAATGCGACTTATGGAGTTCAAGGAATCGAAAGTTGTACAAATTCGAATAACCCTAATGTATATATTTTAGGGTATCTTGCAGTTATATATTGTGTAATTAACTAAAAAAGCTAAAATCGTTTAGTTGAAAAAATTAAAATTTTAAATAATTTTTAAATTTCTGAAGTTAATAGCACATTCATAAAGAGTATTGCCTGTTGGCAACGCTGCAGGTTTTAGTCAGAATTTTAAAAAAATGGACCACTATATTGTTGCAAACTAAAATCTGCGTGGTAATGTATTTAAACCCTACACCACTACATGGACAGGGTAAAATAAGTTTGTGCTGATGTTTGTAACACCAAAAAATATTGGACCTAGACCCAGCTTTTAGTATACCGATCGACTCAGAACCACTTTTTGTTTCGATTTAAAGATGTCCGCCTGTCCGTCCGTCCGTTCGTCTGTCCATGCGTTCTTGTGCGCACTCTACAGGTTGCAAATATTAAGATATTTTGATGAAATTTTGTATAACGACCTACATATGTCATTACGGATATCGTTAAATCGAAATAAAAAAAAAAAATCTGAGCCGATCGGTATAATATAAGGTGGATCTAGGATCAATATTTTTTGGTGTTACAAACATCAGCACAAACTTATAATATCCTGACCACGTAGTGGTGTAGGGTACAAATAGCAAAATTTTTATAGATACACACAGAGAACAGTTTCGTTGTGACAACCGAATTTTTTTCCAACCGAATTTAGGTAGTTACATGTACTATCACATAATTCGATTACAGCTACCGTCATTGGCGGTTATGTCTACCATATTAGAACAGCATTCAGTCCCCTCCGCCAAATTTTTTACAGTTAAAATCGAGTAAATAAAACACTATTTTCAATTTAGCTTATTCTGTTCTTTTTATTTTGTGTATATAAAAGTAAAAAATACCAAATAATATATGTATCCGAAAGTACAAAAAAAAATAAATTACCGCGATAAATAAGAGCCACTTTAATGGAAACCAAAGATTTTATCAACTGTACAGATTTACAATAATCCTTTTTCCTTCCTGGATTCGTAAATACCTTAAATTTAGCTTGCATTTACAACGATATTTAATTCCATATTGGAGTTTTCTGCTCAGATTCTTTCAACTAAAAAAAGAAGACAAAGAAATTTTGTTAGGAATTAGAATTATACTTCTGATTCTAATTTTACTTACCTGAATAATTAGTTTATCTCTTTTTTTTAGTTGATTTAGCCAAATTTATTTATTTTGGTTTTTATTTTACCAAAAAAATTAAATTTTTTGATTTTTAGATTGACGTTCTATAAAGAAGTGAATATTGAAAATCATTTGTTAGCACATATTTGTCGTTTCAAGTATTAATTTTCATATTTTGTTACGGTTGGGTCTACCGATAATTACCACAATTATTTTTTGTTTCGACATTGGTTGATAGAACCGATTATTAAAGTATTACAGCATACTTTTGGTTGTTTTACGAAAACATTGATTATAAAAATATATTAACTATTTCAATCAAGAAAATTATGTACTCGGACCTTAATTTGTTGTTAAGCAATTGATTTTTTACATTTTCAACCGATTTCCAACTAATTTGTTTTCTGTGTGTATAACAGTTTATTTTCGCCGTTTTTAGTCTGCTAATCTTTAGCAAAATTTTCGGCAAATTTTACAGTACAATTTGTAATTTTCAATCAACTAAAAGTTAACCTAAATACACTCGCAATATTTTATCGTTAAAAACAACCAAAATACATATTACATTTATTGAAAACACAATTAAAAAAAGGACTGCTGATTTTTCATTATATTCAAACCATTTTGCTATCTATTTTTAAACATTGTTTAAACAATCCATAAAAGAAATAAAAATAATTGAAAAGTCTTTTAAAGCAATCTTCACTTTTTAACTGACAAGAAGTTAGAAAAAACGATTTTGTGGTTTGTTTTTTCATATTTGAAATATTTTCTTGTTTGAGTTTTCAAAACCTGCAACACACACGTTCATATGCATGTTATCTTCAGTTTAGTCTGGAGACATTTGGTTAGTTTTGGGACTGTCCTTAAACTCTTCCTAGGTTTTGCGAATAGTTTGAACACATTTTTGACTAATATACAGCATAGTTTGGGCACCTTTTTGGCTATGTCGCCAAATTGTTGGATATGTTTCTGTGTATCAGCAAAGAATTTCTTGTAATTTGAGTGAAATAATTTTGTATATAAACAAACTATTTTAACAAAAAATAAAACCGAGAATATTTGAATTTTTTGTTTTGAAACAGAAAACAGCGAAATTATTTAATTTATTTTTTCTAAAAATAGAAAACTAAAAAAGGATGAAATCCGGATAGAGAAATGCCTTCAACAGATTATTCTTCACAATTTGCCAAATAAGCTTTGGGATTTTAGCACATCGAATTCATTTAATGCAATTATTATTTATCTCGATAAAAATAAATTTGAAATAACGAATATGCAAGTGCTTGTGCAAATTTAAACGTAACTGCCGATGATAAAAAACATACGATTTTCATATATTGGTTATTCATAAATAGATGTCACTACATTGCTAGATCTGTCAAAACAACAGAGTAGTATTTTGGAAGATGACAAAGCAAATTGTGTTAAAATTTGTTGTTATTTGTTCTTTGATATTTTAAATGCTAAATGATGCTCCTAGACGATAACATAAAATTCTCATTGAGTTTGTGATTTAATCTAATAAATATTTCTAGAAATTCTAAAACGTCGTCCCCTGACGATTTCCTTAGGCAAGAATGAAATCCGGATAGGGACATGCCTTCAACAGATTATTATTCACAATTTGTAAAATAAATTTTGGAATTTTAGCATATTTAATTCATTTTATTAATTTATGTTTGCCTTAAAGTCAGGAATACACGTACAATATTATTGATCAAATTTTGAAAAATCAACCAATCAGAACATTTTATTTTCAAATACTTTGTTGATTTCTGAAAACTTGATCAATATTATTGAACATGTATGATTGCCTTAATATTAATAAAATTACAAACAATTTATAATAAACGGCAAAAAAGTTAAAGTAGGTTTTTTGCGGCAACCTCCATATCAGAGAAACGATTTGGATTTTGCAGTTAAGTGTTTGTAACCGTCGCCGTATTAATAGCCGTATTTTCTAATCACTTGGATTTAATTAATCCAAAAAGTAGTTCTAAAAGTGCTCAACAGATGGGGGTAGATTCTCACTATTTTGAAAATAATTTTCTGTCCGACACTTCTTTCAGCCTAATTTTTAATACCGAATTCGATGATGAAGGATTTTACTTTAACTTTTAAGTTTTAATTATATTTTATATAAAACAGCGATAGACAATCTGCATTTTCAGTTTTATCACTTCAATTTATATTGAATAATTCCATTGCAATATTTAATATTAACTAATTGGATTTAATTAAATTACTTACAGTAGAGTGAACAATTGTTATTCTATTTCAGCTATTTCTCCATGTCCAAGATGGAAAATATGTATTTGTAAAAAAAATTAATAAAAACCCCTTATTTGTTAGTTTTTAAATTTTTTTGTTTCTCTTTTAATTTTTATTCGTATTTTTTTTCTGACATTAAATTAATAGGCTGTTTCATATTTTTGTGCTTTTATTGTGGATTTATTAAATCCAGCTTTTTTTTGGATTTAATAAATCCACTTTTTGTATGAAAAATTCTAAATCCAGGTGATTTAAAAAAAAACGCAAAATATTACAATTAGTTACTAAAGAATTTTTTATAGAGCTGATTTATAGGAATAAGAAAACATTTTTATTGAAAACTTTAACAGACCCAGCAAAAATATGTGTAAGTCATTCAAAACAAACAACTTTTAAATTGGTTACAATGGAGCGATAAGTACTCTTTTTCTGTTTCGAATGTAGGTGCTTTAAAACAACTTTCAAAAATGTATATAAATATAATGTTGTTTTTTTCTTTGTAAATGCATTTGTTTGTAAATTATGAAATTATTAAAAATTCCATTTTTTATCTCATAGAGTTCCCATTGAAAAATGGAAGGAAATAAAGAATTGGATCCCATTGAACCTCCTGGACTATGACCCAAATATGAATTCTTCTTTTCTCTAAATGCAAATATATAAAAGTTAACAATTAAAATGTATTGTTAAGGCTCTTTGAAGTCGCGCGCGTGCTTTTGCACCGTGCACCAAAGAAATATGTTAATAAAATTTGTTGCAATGTTAACATATTTTATCGTTTAAAACATACCAAGAGGTTCGTTAAAAGAGGTTGGTCCCTTACATTTGCTTATACATTAAAAGTTCTATAAATGTCACCTGCTTTAAATGTCCATAAGCTTTAATTGCTATTACACCTTAAAAGTCGTAAAATCAAGCTAAATAAATAATTCTATAGTGACAAAAAATTTATTATTTCTTCAACTCAAAAATAGATTTAAAAAAATAACTGCCGTCAACTTTAAAATGTCCATTAAAGTTCCAAATTTTAATTAAAGTTAAAATTTTTCTAAATGAACTTCTTCAACATAAGAATTTAACTAATCACGATTGCAAATTATAGCATTGGAACTTAATGCATCGTTTAATGATTTTAAGCTGACGATGGTTGACTTGCAAAATTCAAATGACGACAAAATTCAAAATTCAAATTTCGCCTTCGAAATATGTCTGGGGAAAAACTGTCCTCCAACGGTTCTCGGATTTTTTAATGAATTTAAAGCTAAAATTTCAATCATAGATCTGCGGCTTCAGCAAATTTATATGATGGCCTTATTACTGTAGAGTTGTAAAATGAAAAAATAATTTCCTAGTACGCTTTAATATTCTCAAAATTCCTTTTAAAAAGATTAATCGGAGGGTTAAGGCTTCATTAGTCTAATCGTAAAGTAAAAAAACGTATCTCTAATCAATTCAATGTGTAAAATAATATAGAAATATATTTTTATATTTTTTCTATATATTGAAACTGTTGTCAAGTAAAATCGTAAAAAAGTTCTGTTGAAAATAGAAATTTTCTATTTTATTACTTGACATTGAATTCTATGCACAAGCAAAAGATAAAAAATACAATATTTTTATTTTTTATTCTCTTTTTATTCATTATGAGAATGATACGTTACTTTTTTTACGATACTTCCAAACTAATTTGGGCTTTACATATAACTTTTAGGCCCAGCTTTTAGGATGTAGATTATCTTTAAACTTAGTTTAACGCAGTTCATAACTGGAATACTGCTTCTAAAATCTATTTTATTTTTCATTTTCGGTTTAACTAAACCAAGTTTAACTGACATCTCAAAAACTCGGTCTTAATGTATTAATCTTATTTAATTCAATATCGTATCTTTTTCGAATTTAAAGACTGAAGTAAACATGATACAAACTTATTTAAAAAAAACTGTTGAACAAAAATAAAAAAATTTGTTTTGGCTGATTTTGACTTAATCAAATTGATTCAGATGCAAAAGAAGTGTTTCCTTAATATTGCCCTACAAATAATAATAAATTGAAGCTTTCGTTACACAATAGGTTCAGAAATGGACTCTGTAAAGGCTAAACATTAAAGTTGCCTCTAAAATATGCTATTTCAGACATTATAAAAAGCACATTTAAATCACTTTTAAAAATGTATTATATTATATATTATAAAGAGTACTTCTAAATCACTCTAAAAATGCAAACAAAATGTATTCGTATTGATGTGATGAAGAAGTATATATAAAAACCATACTTTTTTTAACATCATATAATCACTCTTAAATTACTAACAAAATGCTTAAATTGAACTACTGACAACATGGGACATCACGTGTAAAATAAATCAGTGTTAGAGTTAAATTGTAACTACTTCACAATCAGTTGATGCTATTCGGAGTGCTTTTAAAATAACTTTTTTGTAATGACTTTTTTTGCTGGGACACAATGGAATCACCAGACTACCACAGTTTCGTCTCACCCAAAGACTCGTCAATGGTTAGTTTATGTGTCAACTGATCAAAGTAAATTTTAATTGTTAATTTGTCTCTATATGAAAAACTTTTTGTGTATTGCTATGACCGGGGATTGAACCGGCAGCCCTCTGCACAGGATTTTAATTGATAATAGTTTTTTAATAATAGAAATTTATAAATAATTATCAGCATTTGGTTGCCATATTTCCTTCTGAAAAAAGATTTTTTACATTTTTTTTGACAATTTTTTTTTCTTTAGTTATAAAAAAATATATGAAATGCCCGCTTTTAAAATTTTTTAGGCTGGTTTTATTCGGAAAGTTTCGGGAAATATTCAAAAATTGATTTCCAACAATATATTTTTGTTTCAAAAATTGAGCGATCAGTACATGAAGATTGCTTCAAAATTACAGATTTGTGACAAATTTACAGATTTGTGTTGGCTTTTTAATTTTGATACAAAATTTTACATTTTTGTTCTAAACATTATTTAGTATCATAAAAATATTAACTCCAGGGTTGCCATATAAACATTTTAAAAGTGGTACAAAATTGCGGTTTCTTCGAAAAATTCTCAAAATTCGCGCTATAAAGATTTTCAAAAAATTGTTTCTATTTTATATAGAGGTTTGACGCAGAAATAATAAAAACTTGAAAATTTTAAAAAATCTTATCCCGTTTGAGAGCAGCGGCTTGTTAAAATTTAAATTTTTAGGCTAAATTTCTGCGCTAAGATGCGCGACAAAACTACAAAGAAAAAAAAGAAATATTTTTAATGCATAGGTTTTTATTTCCACAAAGTTTGGGCGAAAGTTATTCAGTCAAACAAAATCTATACCAAAAGGGTTAATATAAAGCTAAGTAGTGGTAAGTAGCTTCATTTGAATGCCTCTCTCCTGTGACAACACAATGTTAAATTCTTTGCTGAAACTATCAGACAGGAAGCGATACCCCTGTCGCAGTAGTAATGCTTTTATTGCTTCTTTCATCTTCTTTTATTGCCTATCCAATTCTGAATTTAAGAGATTACATGCAAGTTTTCTTAAATATATTAAAAATATTAAAAAAGTGTTAGGTTAATTTAGTTTTTAAGTAAAAATATATACTTATAGGTTGTAAACAAAAAAAAAAAAATTATGTAATGTTATTAATAATTTCAGCAAAATCAACCCGATTTGGTGCTGTGTGAACTAATTCACATATGGTTCTAATTCACCTATGCTTCTTTGGCAGAACAATTTTTGCTGTGTGGGTATTTAAGAGGAAATCGGAAATATAGTCCATATTGCCGAGTTGGGTTTAGGTCCAATATTTTGTGGTGTTACAACTATCAGCACAAACTTTTTATACCATGTCCACGTAGTGATGTAAGGTATAAAAATAGGGAGCGTAGTTTCTAGCCGTGATTATATTGCAATTATATCATTCCTCTGCATAGCAACCGATTCCAAAAATTTTTCCTGTACAAAACTATATAAACCATAAACTAAACAAGCCCATAAAAACCTATTAATTAAAAATTGCCCCCTGATTCTTTAGCTTTTAATTATATTATTTATATTTGCGCTCCTTATGATTTGTAAATCTTTTCAGCATTATAAAAAAAATAAAACATATTAATATCACTACCCGGTTACAAATAATTTTGGCTTCAGATTCAATTTTTTATTGAAGTTAAGTTTGTAGTACTAGACCAAATAATATAAAATAATAGAAATTAGATATAAAGGGTTTTCATATAAACCCGTATTCTACTCGCAAACTGTGTAAACCTGGTATATTTATGAGTTTAATGACAAAGTCCATACACAAAAAATATGGCTTGTATTTGTACAAGGTTCCCTAGGAATTTACGAGTTATAATGAGTAACTCTATAGAATTACTTTGATTCGAATATATCGGAGACTTGGTATCATCTAATTTTATACAATAAATCAAATAGGAATAAATAGAATATATATTTTACAATATTAATTTATACAACTTACGATATAAAACTATAGATGGTACTTATATTATTATACATATTTAATGGTATCAGTTAATGTACCGCTATATAAATTCATTTTTAATCGGGTATGTACTATGTATTTAATATTCCGCTGGCGTATAAGTGATTTTTAATTATGTGGTATACAAAATAATACTCATACGTCGTGATATAAATTGACAATGTCTACAATACATGCACACATAGTTTTTAATGACTTCAAATAATGAAAAGTTTTTGTGTTGTTTAATAGAATAAGAAATAAGAAAAGTATGGCTAGACTCAGAACATAATGTGCATATGAATAACTGAAGATATAAAATAATAAAGAAAAACTTTTGTACTTATTCATACGAATTCAAAAGAATTTTATTAAAAAAGTGTATAACAACTCATGAGTAAATTTTATCGCAAAGTAAAAGAATGAATACAATGGCAAATAAATATAAAACAAAAGCAATGGTAGTTATGTATATATTTTTATTAACATAAATTATGCATTTTTCATATATTGTTGTTGTTGTACTTCTTCCCTTCACCACTTTCTTTCACTTTAATAAATTAATATTTGTTATTATTCTTTGTGTTCATAAGTGTGAGTGCTGTTAAAAAAAATTAAAAACACTTTATAATTATTATCTTTATTATCTTGGTCATGGACAATTACCAACATTTGCCACATTTGTCCAGACAGTAAATTTTATTGTCAACTCATTTAATGCTGCAATGCTATGAAAATGCGAATAAAAAAATTATAAAAACCAATTATAATTGTCACGAACACTTTTTATTTTGTTAAATGTATATTTTTATCATTTTAATGTTTTTATTAAGTTTTAAAGAAATTTTCATAGTATAACAGATAATCGTTAGACCCATTTTTATTTATAAAAAAAAAAGAAACACTTAAGCTAAACCAACGAGTATATAATTAAAAGAGGTACCAACTCACCCAACCTCTGTTAAATCACTCTCTTCTTAATTTGTATCGAAAAATGTTACCATATGTATTGCACATGTCTGCAAAGGCTAATATTTTTCCATATAAAATTTCAGTCTTCGAAAGAGAGCGAGGAATACCGCCTGACTAAACAAAACTTATTAAATTATAATATTATCTGCTTAAAATATCCTCACGTATTTTATATTACAAGCAGATTTCTCATGTTCATAGGTTTGGTAGAACTTGATAAAAAAAAAGAAAAATTCCTGTGCAGTAGGAGTTCTTTAATTATCCCCTGTTAAAATATTTATCATTCTATTGATTGTGAGTGAATTCTTAAAATTGTATTATCATGGCGTATGTGCGCTATTAAACTTTAATAATACGTCAACGTAAACATTTTAATATGAAAATATTTATGTACCCAAAATATTTTTTTTTTATTATTTACCAATATTTTTTCTACTGCTCTGTTGTGTTCTTTCTTTTTACGAGTAAATGTATGAATATCTTATTTGAATAAGGGCATTAAATCCAACTTTTGGACAACGCGTGTTTTGTGTATTACGATATTTTAGTTGTAACTGTAAAGTTTTTTTTTTCGACAAATAAAAGTCAGACCTTCTGAGATCAGCAGTTTACTATTTTTTTAATCAAATATTTCTGTTGAGTTTAGCATAATAGACTGCTCCTTGAATCTTACTCAATTTAACTTAAAAATAACAAAAATTTTATTTGATATATAACAGGCAGAAATTGTCGACGGTTCAGAAAATATAGTACAGTATAACTCGCTTAATACGAACTCGGATAAGACGAATTCTCGGTTAATACGAACTAATTTAGAAGTACCGAATTTTTTTTATTTTATTTTATTTTATTTATTTATTTGATATATCCATTACAACAAGAGTAAATCTTATAATTAAAGTACAGGAAAGCAGTTTGTGGAAAATATATATTGCAAATTGTAAAAAAAAATAATAATAAAAATTAAACCGTATTCTAATACATAAGTAAAAAATTTTCTAATATCTGAAATGAGAAAATTTAAAAGAAAGTGTCTAAATCTGTTTGCGTTGCTGTTGAGCTGCTGGTTTGCTGGAAGATCTCTCCAAAGACGTGCAGCATTTATGTAAAAGTGCCATTCAGATACATGATATCGGTGCATAGGTATTATTGTCTTTCTTCCCCTTTGGGATATGGTAAACTGTGTAAGGGCATAAAGATACGGAGGATTTTCTGTATAAATAATTTTGTGATAAGCTAAAAGTACTCGTATCTTAAGAAGGCTCTCGAAAGATACACCATTTGGCAATAATTTCAATATAAAAACATCGTTTAATACGAACTCGCTTAAGACGAACTCTCGGTTAAAACCAACTGTTTGTGATGGTCCCACAAACAAATCTCTATATAATTTCCCACTTTTAATACGAACTTTACAAAACTCGACAATTTTTTCTATATTTTTTTTGTTTCCTGACAAATTTATAACCGAACATAGAAATTTTTATACCCTACACCACTACGTTGTCAGGGTATTATAATTTTGTGCTGATGTTTGTAACACCAAAAATTATTGGTCCTAGACCCACCTTATAGTATACCGATCGGCTCAGAATTTTTTTTTATTTCGATTTAACGATGTCCGTCTGTCTGTCTGTCCGTCCGTCCGTCCCTCCGTCGCAAATATTAAGATATTTTGATGAAATTTTGTACACCGACCTATATCAGCCCAAGGACGAAGCCTATTGATTTTGGTTAACACCGGTCCATGTTTAGACCAAGTCCCCATATAAAGATCCCCCCAAAATTGGCTTGGTTACAAACTGCAGGTCGCAAATATTAAGATATTTTAATGAAACTTGGTCCGCTGACTCACATTATAGAAAATTTTGACACAAGCGCCATTTTAACCCATTCGAATTTCGGATCCAAACATTAGTTGGCTTTTAACCAGACTGGTGTAGGGTATTGTATAGTCGGCATGCCCGACTTAAACCTTTTTACTCGTTTTAAATATATTGCAAATTGAAAAAAATGAATAAAATAAATGAAAAAATTGTAAAATTTTGAAAGTTTTTTGAAGGAAATTTAAATATTTTGTGGATAATTAGAACATTTTAAAATAATTTTATCCCGGTTAATACGAACCTCGCTTACAACGAAATAATTAATCTAGTCCCCCGGAGTTCGTCTTAAGCGAGTTTTTCTGTGCTAGTAATTTTCGATTTTTTTTGCCAAGCCTGTGTTTTGCCAGTAATACTCACAAAAATAAATTGCAAGCACTGTTTTTACAAATTTTGCAACAGTTAGTTTTTTTTTTTAAATTTAACTTATTTTACCATTAAAGAAAAATTTTAGAAGTATATCGCAATCACCGAGTGTTCAGTACTACAGAGTGCAATGTACTGAAATAGAGATGGCATTATATAAAAAAAAAAAAAAAATATAAGTACGAAGGAAATGACAACAAAATCCACTCTGCAGCACAGATTATCCCATCATTGGCTTTAAATATATAAAACTTTTTCGAATTTGAAATACTAAACAAGTTAAACAAATTCCTACATTGTGTCTTGATATGCAATAAAATGATAGCATGCAATTGCTAAAATGATTTCATCTCAAATGAAGACACTAAATTTCAATTTTATTGCAATATCAATGTATCGCTGGCATGTAAGCGGCTTTTGCAATGATGCCTGTCATCAAATGTCACTTTTAGTTTTCATTTAAATATAGCAATCCACAAACCACATAAATTTTAGTAAACAAAAACGGGGAAAAATTATTTATTTATTATTTGTAGAAACAAATTAATTGTTGATTAAATTTAGCATTTTTCAAAGAAAAAACTATAATATTTCGTAGCCATAAAATGGTCAAGTGTTCTCCACTACAGTGCATTTGATATCACTTTGATGTTACTCTGCAGTCGTTTTGACATATCATCCCAGAAAAAAATGGAAGTAATGCTTTAGAAACTACTTCTTTCACTGCTTCACAAGTATCCGTTAGTATATTTTTACAGCTTTTTAAGAATTACTTCTGAACAATATCCAAAAAATCACTTAAGTGTTGCTTCTAAAGAGTAATTGCTCTAAAAGTGATCCTGAAAGTTATTTTGGTATCATTTAGGATTTCCAAGCAGAGGGTAGCGGGTTCGATTCCCGGCGGGACCAAGATCTTTTTATTTTTTTTTAATTTTATTTATTTTATTAATTTTTTCTTTAATATTTATAATTCATTTTTTCAAATTCAATATTTTTTAATTTTTAAAAATAGCCCAGCAAAAACAATTGCAAGTAATGCTTTAAAAACTACTTCTTTCAACGCTTCACAAGTATCCGTTAGTGTATTTTTACTGCTTTTTTAGAAGTTATTCTGAACGACTTCAAAAAATTACTTCTTTCATTGCTTCCAAAGTATCCGATATTACATTTCTACAGCTTTTTTAGAATTACTTCTGAACCACATCCAAAAACCCACTTAAGTATTGCTTCTAAAGAGTAACTGCTCTAAAACTGATCGTAAAAAGTGATTTTGGTATCACTTAGCATTTCCAAACAGAGGGTCCCGGGTTCGATTCCCGGCGGGACCAATATTTCTTTTATTTTTTAAAAATTTTTTTTATTCTATTATTTTTTTTTTTTTTTAATATTTATAATTAATTTGCTTAAACTAAATATTTTTTTAATTTTTAAAAATATGTATATATAAAAAAATGGTGGGAAATTAATTTGTATGCACCTGCAAAAATAGTACTGAAAACAATATTGAATTGGAGTGCACCTTTTATACTTGTTTAATAAATACTTTTATCGAAGAGAATAAAGAACAATATCTCGCATTAACCAACTGGTGTTTTTATGCCAGTCAACTTTCATATCAAAGAATAGCTCAGCGGTAGAGCGCTAGAATGGCAATCGTGAGGTCACAAGTTCGATACCCGGTGGCGGCAATAAAAAACTTTTGTAAAATAAAAAAAAAATATAATTTTTTTTTGTAAAGAATTTTTTTTTTTAATTTTTAATAGATGAAAAAGAGCTTCCTTTGCAGTCGTTCAAAAAGTACTGAAAAAATGTTGAAGTGGGAGTACTCCCCTCCTATGACAATTCAGTGTTAAAATCATTAGTGTTTATGTTAAAAAAGAAGTACATCTAGATCATCAATTGTAGTGCTTTTTCTACTGCTTCGGCATCTCTTTTTTTGCTGGGAGGTATATCTAAAAAATTATGAGAAATTGCTTTTTGTGCACCAGTAAAAATTGTACTGAAACAAAATTGAATTGGAGTGCCCCTTTTACACTTATTCAATAACTACCTTTATTGAGGAAAGTAAGAAACAAAGTGGTGTTTTTATGCCAGTCAACTTTCATATCAAAGAATATCTCAGGGGTAGAGCGCTAGACTAACAATCGTGAGGTCGCAATTTCGATATTCGATGCCGGCAATAAAACTTTTGAAAACTAAAAAAATTAATTTTTTTGGGAAGAATTTTTTTTTAACTTTTTATTATTGAAAAAAAGCTTCCTTTGCACTCGTTCAAAAAGCATTGAAAAAATGTTGAAGTGGTAGCACTACTCTCCTATGACAACTCAATGTTAAAATCATTAGTCTTTATATTAAAAGAGAAGTGCATCTGAATCATTAATTGCAGTGCTTTTTCTACTGCTTCAGCATTAGAAAAGGCACTACCCATTTCTTTTTTTTTTTTTGCTGGGATATAATTTATTTATTTTATTACTTATTACATTTCTTACTACCTTTGTATGGCGATGTAGCGCAAAATATTGAGTTATGGTTACACACCAGCATAGGAAAAAGTCAAAAAATATCCTATGTGCTTACCAGTATTAACAAAAATACTGAGTCTAAAAATCGAACTTGGGAATCCACATCGCCAGTCAATAGCTCTACCCTCTGAGCTATCTCGACATGTAAGATTTGGTAGGTAAAAACATAATTGACCTGCTGCACACAAGTCAGCTTACTTGCCAACATACAAAAAATTAAAAAATTACTCTCTATTTGAAATAACCATAAAAATAAGTCATTATCAGTAGCTCACTATTATAAGTTTTAAAATAATGCAGAAGTTGGGTCGGTGTCATTACTGGTAGTCCAAAAAATAATAATATGTCATTACCGCTTCTACACTGGGATCTATCTGAGAATAACCTGTCAACTTTTTTTAGCGTACCTATATCAATTGAAAATATATATTTTTTACTGAGAGATTTGCAATTCTAGAAATTTCGCGAATTTATTTAAAATAATTTTGCGATTTCGATTTTAAGATTTTTTCTAATTTAGTTTTAATTATATGTCGCGAAAATCGCGTTAATGCTAATTTTTTGTTTATTAGGTAAAAAATTGTAATATCAACTGTATATGCGATTATATCAAAGATAAAATTTGCAAAAAGTTTATGTGTCAGCTCCACATTACACAAAGAAGAATTGGAACAAGGAGAAGAGAGAACAAACAAATTTTGCAAAGTTGTTGTAAATAAGAATAACTCATTGAGTCGAATATTGATAGTTTTGACTAATTTATTTTCTATTATCCAAAATAATTACGACAAGAATGCGTACACTCATAGAAATAAATCTGTAAAAAAAAGCAGAAAAAGTTACTAAAAATTATTTTAAAATTATGCTGCAGAAAAAACTGCTAAAATTAGAAGATTTCTTTACTAAATACTCGTAAAATAAGAACAGCAAAATTAAAACTGTTAAATTTATAGAATTTCAATTATATTTAAGTTAAATTTTAGTTAATTGAAAATAGCATTTTACTGTAAAATCTACAATTAATTTTGCTAAATATTAGTAGACTAAAACTATCAAAAATAAACTGTTATACGTGCGCGGCTCCATTTTTCACGCAAATTTAATGTACAATACTATTATTTTTTCTTGGGGAAAATCACATTTTTTGTATAGTGTGATTGTGTCTTTGATATAAAATTGAAAAATTGTTAATTTTTATAATTTAAATTAAAATTTGAGTAAAATTAAAGTTCGAGTAAAATTTTTACACGTGAAAAACCACTTACGGTGCTTTTGGGAAAAAGACTAAATTATATTTTGAATTTTTTTCATTAAAATTGCAGAACTGAACTTCTAATGGAATTTTCTAAATTTGAAGTGGTAAATGCTGCTATATTTTAGAATTTGCTCAATATTGTAAGAAAGCAATTAATTACCGTTATTTTTGTTCAGATTTAAGATCAAATTTGACAAATTCCGAATAGAATTCACAATTAATTTCACTTGAAATTCTCCAAATTTTATTCGGAAAGATATGGTGGAGTTCTTTTTTAGGTCTTTCCAATGGATCGTATTGAACTTATTCCAGTCTGTCTTTCGGAAATCCTGAGTACACATGTTGATATCGTAGAGTATATAGTTATGTTCCTGAAATAATTTCTCAATTTTTGATTGCCTGCGAGTAATTGACTAGCGTTAGATCCTGCACTTCCTCCCAACCTGCAAAGTGTTTTAACTTTAAAATACGGAATGTTGGTGTAGCGTCAAAGCAAAATTGGCCAGTAATTCTTTTTGTTAATAACGACATCTGACTCCCACAGCTATACCCAAACCGATATAAAAATTTAATTATACAAAGTTTTCCAAATGTTGATCACCAACCCCTGAGCGTGCCTATTCGCATCCTAGGAGGTCTGTGAAACATTCCGAAAAAATAATTAAAAAACAAGAATTTTTTAAATATTAGAAGTTTTTAGTTAAAATTTATAACTGAAGTATAAAAATCAGCTTCTAATAAATAAAGTGAATATAAAAATAATGAAAATAATTTCAAAACTTTTCAGGAAATATTAACTTTTTGTATTGTTGTTAAAAAGCAATCTCTGAGTTAAATCCTTTTAATCATCTCAATCCAATTTTGACGACTTTTCAGACTCCGGCGACGTTTTTCGTAAAATTTTCAAAGTTTAATTTAATGAAATCCGCGATTTAAATCGTCATATGTATATCGAAAAATAGATTCTTTAATATTTCTGAAAAAATATATGCAGTGTGTTCGATTAGTCGAAATTCTTTCTACTTTTACTACAATTGGAAAGTTTTGTATACTTTTTATATTGAAATTTTTCAGCTGTAGTAAAAGTAGTAACTTGTAGTAAGTAAACGAACACGCTTATGTTGTTCCTCATTACTTTATTTTTGCCTTTACGAAATCTTATACTGGCACTCTTATTGGGTCTTTTTTCATATAAATGCTGAAAAATCGAACTGTTTTTTTTATGTAATACTATACTATAACTCAGGAACCAAAAGGAGTACCAAACTGATATTTGACAGTGTCATTGATAAAAAACTAAGAACTAATACAAAGGTATTATAATATATAGGCTACTATAAAGTATCCCGAACCGCGTATTAAGATAAAATGGCTTTAGAACTTTGATAACGATAAATGGTTAAAGTTCATTTCAAAATAGTAACTATTCACGTGGCTCAATCATGACTTCAATTATAAAAGGATAGAATATATTACTAATATAGGAATAGCAATAATATTTTTTCTGCAGCATCATTTTAAACTAATTTTTAATAGTTTTAACTAAATTTTTTACGGACTTTTTTCTATTAGTTTAATTACGAAATAAATAAAATTTTAGGAATATCTAAGCTCAGTTATTTAGGGATACTTTCATTCGATTTCTCTGAAATGTTTAACGTAGAAGCAATAGCAGTTTACGGCAATAGCAGTTTTAAACTTTTATTTGAATATATCGCAAATATCGCTGTTTTATTTAAAAATATCGAACTGGTACAGAAATGGACACATGTTGTTCGGTTATTCTATTGCATTTTTCGCCAATTATGCAAGCCTAATGGATTTTGTTCTTTAACAATAAATAATGTATGTTCTAAGGTTTCTTACCACTGTATATTTATTTAAAAAAAATATTGTATTAAATATGCTGTTTCTCCCCTAGGATTTAATTTCAGTTCAGTTTCAAAATATTATTAATAAAACACTACACTATAAAATATTTGCAAAAATTGAGCCTACAATTTATTTTGTAAATACAAACAACATATTTGTTACTTGAAAATTTCTAAGAAAAAAATTAATTTTTTTTTTCAGAAGGAAGTATTGGAATCATTGGCTTTTTTATTGTATTTTTATTGTTAATGATGGGCAAGCCCATAGTACACTATAGTAGCCCCCACTCACTAAAATATTGAGTTGAGAGCCTGTTCCTATCTCATGTAGTTGTAGTGGTATTAAGAACCATATGTATAAGTAAAAGTACAAACACTACTCAATTTTTCAAATGACAGAAAAAGAGTAATGCTACTATATTATACTATGGGTAAGGCCTTAAAAACCTATTATCAGTTCAAATCGAAATCTATTTTCTGATTTGGGGTTGTTATATTCACAATATATCTAAAGCCTCATTCATACTGAACACAAAACCAGAAGTTTTAATTTTTTTTAAGTTTTCGATTTGAAATCTATATGGGATTTGACAATCAAAAACGAAATAAATTTGAAAACTACTAGTTTTAGGTTCAGTATTATGAGGAGCTTTGTTTTATGGTTGGCCTAACCATTTACATACCAAAATCTATCATAATTTATGAACCGCATGTTCGATGCTTTTTAAGTGTTTAACTGTGTAATTTCTGTTTTTTATGAATTTTGTTCATAGCTCTGCCATGACTAATCAACAACATACAAATTTTGTATATAAAAAAATAATACAAACAACAACTTTACTTATGATGACAACACAAATAGGGTTAATCTAAGTGTCAAAACTTTTTAATGAAATCATCATACCTCGTGCAGGGTGAAGGGTAGTTTTTTTTTGGCAAAGTTGGTCCATACAATTTTTACGAATATCCGGAAGAAATTTGTTTGAAATTTACAACTTAAATGCACACTATATTATTTTTGTTTGGAAACTTTTACAATTTTTTTTTTTAATATGCAAAACTCTAAAAGGAATTCCTTTCATATTAAATTTCAATTAAATTAATTTAAATTTGAAATCCAAAATTTGATTTTACCTGGTAATATTAAAGACATAAAAAGCCGATTTGTGTGTTGAATATTTAAGTCGTATATGCCGACCTTTTTGACAGCAACTGACAACAAGATTGTTTGTATGCCTATTTACGTAGCATTTATACTACCCGGGTACCCTGGCCTCGTGTAATATTGATAAAAAAAACTTCTGCAATCAAAGGAAATATGATAAAAAAAAGAACTACAAAGTAATGAAATTGTTGTGTTTGTACATTTAAAAAATGGAATAGAAGAAGATAGAGACGAAAAATATTAAGTAAAATGATTCAGTGTTTTGTGTTTTGACAGGCATAAACAAAAATACTTGAAATATAATTTTGTTTTTCTTTTCTTTATTCAGAATGTGACAAGGGTTTTGTGACATCAATTTAGGAAAATTGCCGAAAAATAAGTTGTAGTCTACAATCATTCATATTTTTTCTCCTTTACCGAATTTGCAAAATATAATATTGTGTGAAAATAAATTTTTATTGGTTGATCTACCAAATTTTTAGTGTATTATTTTAAATATTTTTTCAGCATATATGCACGTGAATACATTTAATTGTATTTTTAAAAAACGTGTGATAAGAAAAATTTAGTTTTAGATATCGAAACTAAGAAAAGACTCAACTATTAGACCACTACTTAGGACCAACCCTTTGTGTGAAATAAGTATGTAATAGCCGTTTTTTCTAATCACTTGGATTTAATAAATCCAAAAAGTATATCTAAAAGTGCTCAACAGATGGGGTTAGATTCTTCCTATTTTAAAAAAATTTTCTGTCCGACACTTCTTTCACCCTAATTTTTAATACCGAATTCGATGATGAAGAATTTTACTTTAACTTTTAATTTATAATTATATTTTACATAAAACAGCGATAAACAGTCTGCCTTTTCAGTTTCATCACTTCAATTTATATTTTTACACAATTGAAAAATTCCATTGCAATATTTAATATTCACTAATTGGATTTAATTAAATTACTTACTGTAGAGTGGAAAATTGCCATTTCTATTTGAGCTATTTCTCAATGTCCAAGATGAAAAATATGTATTTGGTGAGGTGTAGTTTTTTTTTTTCTAAACATATTTCATAAAAAAAAAATTAATAAAAACCTTTTATTTGTTAGTTTTTCAATTTTTTTGTTTCTCTTTTAATTTTCATTCGTATTTTTTTCTGACATTAAATTATTTGTGCTTTTATTGTGGATTTATTAAATCCAGCTTTTTTTTGGATTTAATTAATCCATTTTTTGTATGAAAAATTCTAAATCCAGGTGATTAAAAAACACGCTAAATATCTAATTATACTGTATTAGGTGCAAATTTTAACAAGCTGAATTCAATAGGCGTTTTTCAAAGTTAGCGCCCGTATTCGCGATTAAAAATTTTGACGCTAAGGTACCCACAAAATTATACTTTTATAATTCTGGGATAATTTTTAATTATAAATTTATCAAATTTGATTAAATATATACAAAATTAAGGAAGCTGAATTTTTTTTCCGGAATTTTTTCTTTGCGATTTTTTTCCCGAATTTTTTTTCCGAACAACATTTTTTTCTGCAAACAAAAGTACAATATTGTGTTATCTTGTGTATACCCAGTGTAGGAAATCATTACCAGATATGTGGTTATTTAACTACATACTTGGTAATGGTAACTAGTTACTTTTGTTATTACATTTCTTATTACCTTTATATGGCGATGTCGCGAAAAATAATGAGTTATGGTTAAACACCAGCATACGAAAAATCAAAAAAATATAGCGTTACCAATGTGCTTACCAGTACTGACAAAAATAATGACTCTAAAAACAGATTTTCAAAAAAATAAATTATATAAAAAAAAAAAAATATTTTTTATTGTATTTTTTTTTAATAAAATTTGCTGGTGCGGGAAGCAAACCTGGGTCTACAGATTGCCAGTCAATAGCTCTACCATCTGAGCTATATCGACATGTAATATTTAATAGATAAAAACATAATTGACCTGCTGCACACAAGTAAGCGTACTCGCCAACATACAAAAAATCAAAAAATATGTGGTTACATATATCCTTACCAGTATTTAAAAAATATAGAGTCTAAAAATAGATTTCAAAAAATTTTCAAAAAAATCTAGAAAATTATTTTTTATTTGAAATAATGATAAAAATAAGTCGTTATAAGTAAATCATTATTATATGTTTTAAAATAATGCAGAAGGTAAGTGGGTGTCATTACTGGTAGTCCAAAAAATAATGATATGTCATTACCGTTTCTACACTGGGTATTTAATAGGGTTTAGAAAAATATTTAATAGAGTTAAGAAAAAGATTTCTTTGGAAAAAAAAAATTGCGGGAAAAAAGTTTTAGCCAAAAAAAATAGCGAAAAATTCTATTTAACCGAGTTGAATTGATTTAAATTCAAAAATTATCCCAAATGTATAAAAATATCGTTTTATGTTACTTTACTATTGAAGTTTTAAATTGCGAATATCACGAATACGAGCGCTAGCTAACTTCGAAAAACGACCATTGAATTCAGCGCACTCAAAGTATTGTAGCTTTACCAGTAGGGTGCCCACTAATTATTTATGAAATTTTTTGCTGATTTTAGCAGGTTAAGTTTTTATTTTCTATGAACTTAAATTTAATTAAAATATAAAAAAAATTCTGTATTCTGTAATGGTTTTATTTTCTGTTTATATGCTACTAATAATAACAAAAATAATCTGCTAATTTTAGCCAGTTTTTTCTGCAAGGTAATTTTTAACTAATTTTTAATAGTTCTATTTAAAAGTTTTACAGAATTTTTCTATTGTAGAATCCTTAGTGAAAGCGTTAATAACCGTTTGCGCCGCTGTGGATTTTCCGGTTAGGTCTCTTTGGACATGCGCTCCACCACTTCCATCATTTATTTAGATTGAAAAACCTTTATCATCTTAGTAAAAAAGAGATGCCGAAGCAGTAGAAAAACCAGTACAACTGATGATCTAGATGTACTTTTTTAACATAAACACTAATGGTTTTAACATTGAGTTGTCATAGGAGATGTATATCCCACTTGAACATGTTGTCAGGACTTTTTTAACGACTGCAAAAGAAACTCTTTTTCACTAATTAGGAGCTAAAACAAAATTATATTTTTTTTATTTTACAAAGGTATTTTATTACCGCCACCGGGTATCAAACTTGCGACCTCCTGATTGCTAGTCTAGCTCTCTACCGCTGATCTATTTTTTGATATGGAAGTGAACTGGCATTAAAACACCACTTTGACATTACGAGATATTGTGCTTTATACTCTTCAATAAAAGTACTTTTTAGACAAGTGCGAGAGATGCAAAGTAGGGCTATAACTTCTTAGCATTTTTCCAGAATATAAAAATTGGCATAGTATAGTGAAATAGTCCATAAAAACCTATGGAGGAATACTTTTTCGCAGGCGTCAAAAAAGTTAACTTACCAATAACTATAAAATTTTAAATTTGTGTTTCTTTTTTAATTTTTAATAAAAATTATCATATTTTCATTTTGTTTTATATACGTCTAAAAATATAACCTTAATTAACAATTAGGGCGTAGGGAAGTTTACCTTCAACCGCGAACATTTTAGTATTTTTTCTAATTAATTTAACTAAATTTTAGTCCTAAATATTTGGGCATATAACCATTATATATACCTTATGTGAAATTAAATAACTTGTTAAAAAAAAGAAAATTTTCTGTATTGATTTCCAAAATGAATTTGATGGGTGAAGTTTTTTTGCGATATGACCGAAAATAATATTTTTCCTTAATAATGCAACATTGCCCTACTCGTGGTACTATGTGAAAAATTTGGTTATAGCAGCAATTCAGTATTGTTTTCGGTACAATTTTCAAAAGAGCATAAATAGCTATTTTTCATCATTTTTATTTTATATATTTTTTAAAATATTTTAATTTAAAAAAATTAATTTTAAATATTAAAAAAAAAAAAAAAAAATTAAATATTGGTCCGTCTAGGAATTGAACCCGCGATCATCTGTTTAGAAATACCAAATGATACTAAAATCACTTTTTAGGATCTATTTTGGAGCAATTGTGCTCTTAAGCAATACTTAAGTGATTTTTTGGAAGTTGTTCAGAAGTAATTCTAAAAAGCTGTGAAAATATGCTAACAATTACTTTGGAATGAATGAATACGATGATTACTTCTAAAAAAGCATTAAATATACACTCACAGATTCTTGTGAAGCAGTGGAAGAACTAGTTTGGAAAGCATTGCTCCCAATTTTTTTTTTTTGTTTGCTGTGCATAGTATGGTAATTATGTTTTTTGCTATCATAGATAAAGAAAAAAACTTTACGATGTTGTTTGTTTCAAGTTTCAAATAAAAATTTTATAATAATCAAATAATAATATTTCTGATATGAAAGTGAAGTTTTTATTTAAATCGATTTATTTACATTTATTTGTGTACCATTTATTTCGTGCTCATTCGTTACTTAATATAATGATATAGCAAAAATTTAGTTTACTTTGATTTACTAAATAGTGTTTGTCATATTCTACATGTACGGACTACGATTATATACTCGTACTATACTTTACTTGTATACTAATATATTAAGAGTGACATGTCATAAACTCCATGGACATTATCACCATTTATAAAGCAAACAAAAATTACCTATAGAGATTAAGAATTTTTGGCTCATTTATTAGGCACAAAATAAAAATTTGTTGGTCACATGGAAATGGTGATTATTTCCTCGGGGTTCACCATATTCAATTGTCTTTGATAGCTCCCAGTACAGATGTATTTTGATGGCTTATTTAGCAATAACTCAATGCTGACTTATTGATCCGTTTTTATAGAAATATAACTTTACAAACAGCGTGAATTATAGCGATGCACTTCTAGAGTTAAAATGTTATAATAATTACCCAAAAACAGCAATTTGTGGTTTATTTGTTACCGTTATATTTAAATATTATAATTTTATATTTTTGTTTGTTGCATGCTGAAATAATTCTAATAAATTATAATAACATTTATTTTAACTTATAAGTAAAATTCCAACAGGTAAAATTTTAACTAAAGTTTCATTTATTTTTATTGATTTGTCAGTTTTTTAAATAACATTTAAAAATAAATAACGAAAACCATTTGATTTAAATGAAAAGTAATTTGATTGGTTTTCAAATGAAATTTCAGTTATTTTAAATGATATTTTATATTAGTTTTATATAGAAACTATTTTAAGTATACCTAAAAAGCTACCTTTTTCTATGTGGGCCACCCTATTCTTAACAGTTACTCTGCATATTTATTTAAGGGGAGGGGTGGGGGGGGGGGGGGGTGGGGTAAATACTGCAGCAACAGTATTTTAAAGGGCATATTTAAACGGTTGCCAAAAATTCAATTAACAATATTTTTTTAATAAAAAACCGTATTACTGGCCTTTTTTAAAAAAGGCAAAATCGGCTGCCACTCTGCAGCCTTCATTAATTATCGGAAAATAAAAATGTAAAGTGATTCTTAATCCCAAATAAATTCTCTAGTCCTTATCGTGGCCCGATTTTTATTTAAAAAATTTTTTTTAAACAAAGTTAACACACAAAATTCAAAAAAGGGCCACGATAAGGACTAGAGTTTTTTGTTGCCTACGAAAAAAAAAAACCCCGGATCGTAATCGGCTAACCCGCCTTGGCTCTACAATGCCAGCCGATTTTGAACTCAGGGTTGTGGGAAAACGCGTTTAAAGCTTAAAATTAATTTTACGCTAAGAAAACAGCAAAATTTCAAGAAGTCGTGTATGAATAAAATTTATATCTCGCAGTTTTCTACATGTACACCAAATTGGGGACGAATCAGATGAAGATTATTTTATATATTAACTCAAATATTTTTAAAAACGATGGTAGAGAACTTATTATACATTTAATTTAGGTCAAAATCTTTTGTTGCGTACATTTTTTAATTTTTTGTTTACTTTTCTGGCTTATAAAAAGCCATCAAGTACCTGCCTCATATAACGTGCCTTCGCCCACCATCGAGGAATCGTCATTGGATTTTCTTTAAAGACTGAGTGCAGTTCTTGCATCTTTAGATGTAGTTTTTTTCTTTTTGTTCTGCTGTATTATGCGAAATAAGATTTGTAATAAAGACAATGATAAAAAACGCCCCCGAAAAATTTTGTGTAAAAATTTAATGCATTGAATATTACTTTGTGACTAAAATATATTTTACAAAAAAACATGTGTAAATTTTATTTCTTCGAATTTTTTACTGATATTTTCTGAGCATATACTTAAGAAATAATTCGAAAACAAAATTTTTTATAGAGTCGATACCCCCCTTAAGCCCTTTTTACATTAACATATTTTGTTTAACTATCAGATTAGCTTTTTCCCTCCCACTTTCCAAATACGAATGCACTGAAAATAAATCGTTGCAAAGTAATTGATAGAATATCAACTTATAAAGTTTTTCGCATAAATTATAAAAACATTAAGAAGAAAAAGGAATTAACTTGAAAAAATCTTACTATTTTTTGCAAAACTAAACTTTATTAGTTTATATGTGACCTTCTCCGAGAAAAGGGACCTAGTGTGTGAAAATGAAGTTTTGAGAAGAACGCATTTAAAGTTAAATTAAAAATAAAATTTTAATGTTTTTCACATTTTTATCGAAACCCGTTTTTTGACACACTAGGTCCCTTTTCTCGGAGAAGGTCACATATGCTAAATCACTTGGAAATAATTGTTTTCAGTGCATTTGAATTTTGAAAGTGGGGGAAAAAAGCGGCTCTGAATTCACAATGTTGGTATACTCCACTGTGCATTTTGTATTTGGCTTCTTTCTTTTTCACACATACATATGTTTTATATCATGTCATCCTTATTTTAGCACACTCCACTCTACAGCGTGGAGTACTCCAGCTTTATATTTAAATAAAATGTGATAATGTAAAATGGGCTGTACATTTCAATTTTTAAAAATATAAACATTTTAAATTTGTTATTTATGAAAACGTTTATTCTTTAAAATTTTAAAAAGCTTACGTCTTTATTATGGATTTAACCACAAAGTATTTATTTTTATTGACCCAAAAAATTTTGAAAAATAAATTTAAATTCTTGAGCATTTTTCATTTAACTCATGTCCCTTTCTGCAAATATTACATACACATTGACGCATTTGCACACTGCCATACACACATAAATAAAAACCAAGTAACCCAATGTTTTTATTGAATTTTTTTTCGGTTATATATATTGTTGTTTTTGTTGTTCCTGTTGTCAGCTGCTCAGTTTATACACTTAAGTACTTATCTACCAGTACGTAGTACATACAATGATAATTTCAACATTGACTTTTTCAAAGCATGTTCCGAATTGTTTTTTCTCATATTTAATAGGTCGTCAATTCGACAAATACGATTCGATATTTACAATTCTTGCAAGTGTCAAAAATTGGATTAGATTTATTCTTCAGGAACATAATGCTGAAAGTATCCTTAAAAAGAGAAAAAGTGACAGAAAATAATATTGAAATTTTTGTTTTTCAACCTCCACTTTGTCTGAAGCATTTAACAACTTATGGGTTATGGGATAGAGGAAATAGGAAGTAGTGTTTGTGAACGTTTGACTTGAATTTTTCTAAATTGTAAGTATCAAGAAAGGCATCTGCTGGCAGTTTCTATCCAGTTTGGTTCGACTAAAGAACCAATCCTCTCTGCATTGTGCCTGTGCGAATAACTAGAAAATCAACAACAAACGGATGAGATCTACTATAGAAGTATGTGTTACGGACAAAAACACGGGGCGTTGGGATGAGTTCACTTATCTCAGCAGAACACCTCCCATGGTAGTAACGATAGAACAGTGTTATACAAATCCACATTCCGATGATACTCCAACGAGTCAATAGAGCAGGATACCTTACTGTCTTCCTTTTTTCATGGTCCAAAAGCCCCAAGACAGACTTTGAAGCCCCTAACCATATATGGTTAGTCATCTTCGGCCGGATGATATAAATAGTAAGGAGATCAGAAGAAGTGAAGTAGTTCTTAAACTGGTTGAGAATGCCTAGACACGTGAATACCTCTTTTGACATTTGATATATGCAAATTATTTAAACTTTTGGAAATTTTCAAAAACTCGATATCTCTTGGACAAGATTTGGCAGGGTTTGCTTTTCAAAAAAGAAAACTAAATTCTTCAAATTCGTTTATTTGAGACCAAGTGGAACTAAAGTGCGGGGAAGAGATTCCAGCAGTCCCAAAATAGCGATGGCCACTGAATTTGATTTCTTATCAGTTCCTATAAGTCAAACGATTTGGCAGCCAATAGGGTCGGCGACGTGGTCGGCTAACAAACAATGATCTCGGTAGAGCCGTCTACTAGCCGGTGGTTTACATCTCTAGTGCGAAACGTTGGCATAAAAATTCGACACTACATAATTGAAGGGACATCTTAATATCAATATCAGTCTGTCTATTTGTTTGGATTTGTTTATATAAGTATGTGCCAGTCAGTTTTTGTAGCACCCAACTAATGAACTTTAAGTACGTGATTGTTTTACATAAAAATGTGTGTCTGTGTGTGTTTTTTCAAGAGACTTTGTTTGGTGTAACATTTTTTCTATACAAAGTTGCCTTGAAATTTTTGTTGTTTTGACTGCTAAATGTCTTTTTATATATAAAGTATGTAAATACATGTTAAATACTAAACGCACTATGTGACACTCATTCATTTAAATGTATATTTTGTTGTTATTGTTTTTTTACTTATGAAGGACATCAGTGGTGTGGAAACTTTAGCTTAAATGGCGAGACAATAAATTCACTTTCATGCTTGGAAATTTTTTAAAAACTTTTTATTGCTTGGTTACTAAGAAAAATTTGACTTTGTGTGAATTAAAAAAAGAAAAACACACTTGAAATATTATACGTGAACAAAGGAAAACTTTTTAATTTAAATATAAAACACTGACTGCCTAATGATCACCAACCTTTATGTTGACTACATTGACCCTAATTTCAGAAACAGTAACACCTTTTAATTGAGCAGCTTTAGCTTTTAAGACACTATTTGTATATATAAAATCTTATACTCTATGTCTTTCCAGTTTTAGAGAGATAGACGCCTATTCGTACGAAAAGTCTGTGATTCTTAGTTGTGACTGTATTTCTCTTGTATTTTATTCAAATTTTTGTTTGAAAGCTTCAAAAAAATTAAGACTTGGTATCGACACAGTCATGACATTGAAAAGTAAAATTTGAAGTTTTTTAATTTCATTGTTGCATTGTATGGAAAGCTATGACTTTCAGTATTAAAAATAATCTTATCACAGTCACAATGAGTCACAAGTAGGAATGCACCATATTTTCCACATAAAAATTCAAAGTAAGAAAATCGAAATATTTTTAGATCTTTCTCAAATACATATTAGAAAAGTAACAGCATTAGCCCCCTAACTGGTAAAATCGCCTTTAGGAGTGATTCATAAAATTGATCAGAAATGCGTCAAATGAGTATTTTATAATTAAAACTAACTTAATTTTCTGTGTGCTGATAATTCTGGTAAGGACTATTAAAATTTTGTTCAAGCGATCTTTGTATTTTTTCATATATGACTTTTGACAGTTACTGTTGTCATTTGTGTAGTAATCAGTAGTTGTTGTTTTTAACTGTAATTACAGTTGTTTTTCTACTAAAAAATATAAAATAATTGTTATGACAGCATTATAAAATTAACTAACGAAAATTACTGCATTTCGTAGTAGTTGCTTACAGCAGTTATTTTTAGGTGCCTATTGCTACTTGTGGCTCATTGTGACCGTCTTAAGACTATTTTTAAGACTGAGAGTCATAACTTTTCATACAAAACAACAACAAAATTGTATCGATACCAGGTCTTAATTTTTTTGAAGTTTTCAAACAAAAATTTTAATAAATATAATTTATTATGACTTTGCGGCCTTATGGCTAAGATCAAAGTGTAGTATCTGTTCTTATCAGCTTAACATTTGATCCTCCATCGGAGGACAACAAATCTTAAACTGAGTTTTTTTTTTTTTTTTTTTTTTTTTATAAAGAAAAGCAACACTCAGGAAATTCTTCCTATTAATTAACGTGTTGCTTCCTTTGGAAAGGGGATAGAGAAAAAGTGAAAGGTGGTGAAAGATGAAGGGGTTTCAAATATGGCAACACTGTAATTGCGCGAGATGTTGAATTTTAGAAAAGTTGTTGCGTGCCATCTGATGGTGAGTTGGCGAACTTTGTTGAAGCTTTTTAGTTCATAGCCCTGTTATATTATTTTACTTCGGTGGGGTTAAGTGCTATGGGAACACCGAAGGAGGACGATATGTATGAGGGATAGAAAAACTCATACATATTATTATTTCTCATAAATTGATGTTGCCTTGGTTGGGGCTCGAACCCGCAACCTCACGTGTAACAGTCCAACGCGCTAACCATTACACCACAGCGGCCCAAAAAAAAAAATATATATATCGGGAATACAGTCAAAACTAAGAGTCACAGACTTTTCGTAGGAATAGGCACCTCAATTTCATAATAAGCAACTACCAAAATTATATTTATAGTATATGGAGTATATTCATTGGTTAGAATTATATATAGAATTTAAGCCTTTGGCACGTTTTTTTTAAGTTGTTGTCGGGCCTTATATTGTCCCTTAAAGCTGGGACGTTTAAACATTATCATTATATCTCATCATTTTGGCAACTGCTCAATAAAGTGTTTTTGTGACACCCGAAGACACTATTAACAGAACAATTATTTGAAATTTGTGTTTGGGCATTTTTAGTACTACTTTATTTAATTTATTTATTTATTTTAGCACTACTTTATTTAAAGAAAACAATTTCTGTTTTTAGCTAGTAAATAAATAACCCTTTAAAGGCAGATAAAGGGTTCTTCAATAAGAGCGCTACAAAAGTTTTTTTAAATAAAACAAAAACGGTTTTGGATATCAATGAAATTCTTTATTCCTATGAAAGTACGTTCGATGCCATTATGTATGGAAATCGATCTCTTTTGCATGGCCACCACGGGCACGCTTGCAGAAGTCCAGACGCTGAACCCAATTTTCGACGGGTTGCAAGCATAAATCGGCAGATATTCATACGAAGTTCATCAATCGTCGCTGGCTTGTTGGCATAGACCATAGATTTGACGTAGCCCCAAAGGAAATAGTCCAACGGCGTCAAATCGCACGACCGAGGCGGCCAATCGACTGGACCATTTCGTGAGATAACACGTTCTCCAAACTTGGTTTGCAATAAATTGATTGTGACATTCGCTGTGTGGCTTGTGGCGCCGTCCTGTTGGAACCACATATCCTCCAAGTCCATATCATCCAATTGGGGCCAAAAATATTCGGTTATCATTGAACGGTAGCGATTCCCATTCACAGTAACGTGCCGGTCTTGATCATCACGAAAGAAGTACAGCCCAATGACGCCGCCGGCCCATAAACCGCACCAAACCGTAATTTTTTCGGGATACAATGATGACTCATGGAGTACGTGTGGATTGTTGTCTGACCAATAACGCATATTTTGTTTATTGCCGAAGCCATTCAGCCAGAAATGAGCCTCATCGCTGAAGATGATTTTTCGATGAAAATCCGAATCATTTTCAAGTTGTTGCTCAGCCCAATTCACGAACATACGACGCTTCTGGTGGTCAAGCGGTCAATTTGATCTTGTAAGGATGTAGGCCAAGATCTTTTTGCAAAATTCGCCACAACGACGGCACAGAGATGCCTAACGCTTGAGAACGACGTGTGAGAGACACATTTGGGCTTTCTTCAACTGAAGCCTCAGCGGCAGCAATATTCTCGACACTACGGGCACTTCTTTGTCTCACTGACACGGGAACATTTTGTACTGTGCCTGTGGATTCAATTGTTGATCTGCTAGGACGATTATGACGACCATAAATTGGACGTAGCGCTCTTAACGTTGAGGCCACTGACTCCGAATTTCGGTAGTAAATTTTAATAATTTCGACTCGTTGTTGGCTCGTATATCTTTCCATCATGAAATGGCAAACCTTACTGAAGAGAAATGTCGAAAGAGCGGCAAGAAATATGGCGTCGTTTGCTGTCCCTGTCTTTCTACTTTTGTAGCGTCCCTGTTGAAAAACCTTTATTAGCAAAAATCCTCCCGATATTTTTAAATTAGAAAGAACTTAAAAAAAAAAATGTTTTAAATGAAAAAAAAAAAAAAAATGCTAAAACCAATTATTTTTTTGTGAAATACTTCATTTCTAAAAACACATTTTTATTTTTTTCGACATAACCCAGCAAAAATATTAAGGAGTACTTCAAAAATAATGACTATTTTATCTATATCCAATAAAATAATATACAAAAATAAAATAAAACAAATACAACAACACATAGCGACATGAAGCACAATTATAGTTTTCTACTGAAAAATTGTTAAATTTACAGCAGCTTAAGATCTTTCCTATGACACGCACTTGTTAAATTCATTGATGGAAATGCCAAATTTGAACTAGTTGTGTTTTTCTGGAGCTGTCAGTAGTTCAAAATTTGGCATTTCCATCAATGAATTTAACAAGAGCGTGTCATAGGAAAGATCCGATATTGCTGTAAATTTAACAATTTTTCAGTAGAAAACTATGCTTGTGCGTCATGTCGCTATGTGTTGTTGTATTTGTTTTATTTTATTTTTGCATTATCTTATTTTGAATGTAGAGAAAAAAGTTATGCATTAAAAAGTGGATATTCTTTTTTTGCAGGGAAGTGAATATACGGAAATGACGCAAATATTAACATTATATTTCATTGAATATTCTTTTGTTTAAGTTTTCTTAAATTTTAAAATTAATTTAATTTTTTTGTTTAAATCATTTTCATTTAATTTATTTATATTACTTACTAAAAATTAATTTATTGCTTTATTAAAAAAATGGGTTTAACTTTAAACACCGCTGTGGTAAATAAACGCAAATATTGGGGATTTATTTTATGTGGATTTTGAGGCATTTTTCTGGATTTTTAGCAATTTTTTTTTTTGTGAGTTTTTATGTATTTTATATGTATATTTACAACTAAAACATGGCTTTTCGTACAAGGTTAGTAAATTAACATACTAATTTAAAAAAATTAATTTAAACTGTACTCATTTTAAATTCAAAATTACACATTATTCCATTAAACTCCATTAAAAAGTAGAGTAAATTTTGTCTATTATGTTGTACAGTTTCCTACTATAAGTTGTGTAAATTTCAACAAAATTTAATTATATATAATATATTGCTCTAAAAAATATTTGTAAATTTACTACTGTAAAATTAATAAAGTTTTGTTGAATTTTACGGAAATTCGGTAAATATAAAAAAAAATGCGACAAATTTTATTGTACATACTTCCATATAAAATAATACACACACAAAGGAATTTTAGATATTATGTGTTTACAAATAAACACCTTTTATCTAAAATTAGTATTCTTTTGTTAAATAAAATTCTAAATAATAGTAATAAATACTCTGACATTTTTAAATTTGAAAAAAATTTCAAAATTTTTAAAAAATAAAAAAAAGCTAAAACCGTTTCTTTTCGCGAATTGCTACATTTCCACCATAACGATGATATTATTTTTGGAAATTATTGTTGACGTAATTGTTGGTCTGCCCTCTTCATGCGAAAATGATACAGATATTGTATATGCAAATGATCAACCTTTTTTGAAACAACAAATAAAATCTAATATGACAATATCATATTATAATTTGAACTTGAGGTAGAACAATATTCTAACTAAATATATGAAAATATAGAAAGTCCGTAAAAAAAAATTTTGTATTTTTTAATGCAAAAATTAAAAATAATTATTAACATTTTATATAATATGATTTTCATTTATTTAATTTTTCTTATTTTTTAAATTGATTTCATTATTTTTATTTAAAATCATTTTCATTTAATTTATTTATTTTAGTAAATAGCTCATTATAAAAAAAAATGTTTTTTTGTGGTTTGACTTTAAGCGCAGCTGTGGTAAATGTAATAATTTTGGGGAATCGCTACGCGTTTTTTTGTGAATTTTTACTCATTTGATGCATACATTCACATGTAAAACTCATTTTTTACGCGCAAATTTAGTAAATTCGCAGACTCATTTCAAAATTTTATTTAAATTTTACGAACTTTCAATATAAAAATGCGCATTTTATTTTTTTTTTCTTTTTTGATTACACACATATAGAGACTTTACCCAGTTTGACAAAAAGAAAAAAACAAATGACAAATTTAAAGAAAAGTATTGAATTCATAATCAAAATTTAAATATTTAATGCTTTGTTATTATTTATGTCATAAACTATAGCGGCTATGATGGCTTTAAATCCCTTAAAGGGTTAAAGTATTTTTCTATTTTAGTATACAACAAGAATAGTTGTGTAAGAAATGTTTTATTATTATATCCTTTTCAGTTGTATTAAAATATCGAGTACTTTTGTACCTACAATACAAAACTACCCGTATACAACAAACAAAGAAGGTACTAAAGTGTAAAATATACAACATGTTTTTGGTATAGAAAATTAACAAACGTGTTTAGAATTTATGATTTCCTTAAAATGTTTGCTATAAAAAATTCTAAACAATACGACCTTATTTAATTGGGAAAATTGTTTATTTTAATATGTCCTATAAACGTAATATTAATTTAAATGGTTCATCGATTTAATACGGTTTATTGGTTCTATTCAAAATTTATAATCACATTCTTTTGTAAATATCTAATTAATTATATAATATAATATTATTAATTTTATATTGATTTGAAAAAAAAAAAAAATGTACGTAAATAGAAATAAAAGTGCGAATATATTATTAATTACAAATCATAAATTCTGTTTATTAAATATTATTAAATTCGTATATGGGGTCGATTGAAAATTGTGTCAGAGTTAGTTGACAATTAAATAAATTTTCCACTATAAAACTCCGTAGTTACACAGAAAAATCTTAGTAATAGGGCATTGTGATGTGTGGATGAACGCTTTGGAAGTTTAACCGAAGGTTGCGGGTTCGATCCGCAGCAATGGTAACATCAATTTAAAAACTTGATATGTATATAGTCTTCTCTGGCGCGCCGACATAAAATTATATAACAGGGCTACATTAATAGAAAAAAGCCTGTAAAAAATTTAGTTAGAACTACTAACAATTAGTTAAAAAAGATGCCACAGAAAAAAACTGCTAAATTAGCAGATTATTTTTGCTACATATTTTTAAGATAGAAATAGCAAAAATAAAACTGGTAAATATACAGAATTGTAGTTACATTTGAGTTAAATTTTTGTTAATAGAAAATAACAAAATAACCTGCTAAAATCTGCAGAAAAATTTGCTAAATAATTAGTAGCTTAAAAAATCAGAAATTTTTTTTTTTTTTTTTTTAATACTAATAAAAATCGAGCCTTCACAAAACAGCAGTTTACAATTTTTTTTGCAAATAATTATGTTAATTCAGCAGTATAGACTGCTATTTGCTTTCAACTAAATTAAGCTTAAACATAACAAAAATTTTGTAGATATAACAGTTGGTTTTCCTATTTTGAGTCTACTAATATTTAGAAAAATTTTCTGCAGATTTTACAATACAAATTGGCATTTTAAACTAACTAAAAGTTGACCCAAATATAACTAAAATAATCTAGCCAGGAACTCTATATTTTGGTGAAAAGTTCATTTCAGGTAGATCGAGAATTTAGTTATATTTTATGAACACAAAAATGTTGTATATTATATCAGTCAAATATTACATCATTCTGTCCAACAGTACTCTGTTGATAAGAGTTCAAATTCAAAATTCCAAAATTTTTTTTTTTTTTTTTGATAATTTTGAATTTGTACTCTTAGTTAAATATAAAAATCCTAAATAATTTATGACAACCTGATAAGTTATAGCCAATTCACAAAACAAAAATTGAAAACAGTTGAATATTTATGAGAAAATTTACACATTTTTTATTTTGTTATTAGAATTGGGCATTTTGTTGAAAAATCTGATTTTCCAATAAAAAAGTTCCACAATGTTCCAACAGATAATAAAAAACATTTATTGCCAGTTTATGCACCATGATATCTTCTATCTAAGTTCTACCGGTCTAAACTAGCTTTTTATAAACTTTTTTGATTTGGATAACTGAAAAGTACCTTCGGATCTCTCTGTTTTCAAGCATTACGGAGTTTTGGTAAAAACTAAAAAAATTTAACTAGAAATTATCTGGTAGCCGATAATTTCGAAAATGCAGTTGAAAATAAAATAATTAAAATGGCGGATCCAATATGGCGGCCATAAGCTTTTATTTTGTAATCCCTTGATATCCCATTTTTAATGTCCATGAATTTTATGACCAAAATTTGTGGAAATGTACTGCTTTTTTAGAAGTTATTCTGAACAACTTTAAAAAATCACTTCTTTTAGCTTTTTGAGAATTACTTCTGAACAACATCCAAAAAATCACTTAAGTATTGCTTCTAAAGAGTAATTGCTCTAAAAGTAATCGTAAAAAGTGATTTTGGTATCATTTGGCATTTCCGAACGGAGAGTCCCGGCGGGACCAATATTTTTTTATTTTTTTTATTCTACTAATTTTTTTTATAATTATAATTAATTTGTTTAAATTCAATATTTTTTTAATTTTTAAATTTTTAAAAATATGTATATATGTATAAAAAAAATGATGAGAAATTGCTTTTTATGCACCTGTAAAAATAGCACTGAAGACAATATTGAATTGGAATGCACCTTTTACACTTGTTTAATAAGTACTTTTATTAAAGAGAATAAGGAACAATATCTCGCAGTAACAAAGTGGTGTTTTTATGCCACTCAACATTCATATCAAAGAATAGCTCAGTGGCAGAGCGCTAGACTAGCCATCGTGAGGTCGCCATTTCGATACCCGGTAGCGGCAATAAAAAAAACTTGTAAAATAAAAAAAATATAATTTCTCTTTTGAATAATTTTATTTTTAACTTTTAATTGGTGAAAAAGAGCTTTCTTTGCACTCGTTGAAAAAGTATTAAAAAAATTATGAAGCCGGAGTACTCCTCTCCTCTGACAACTCAATGTTAAAATCATTAGTGTTTATGTTAAAAAAGAAGTACATCTAGATCATCAATTGTAGTGCTTTTTCTACTGCTTCGGCATCTCTTTTTTTGCTGGGATAATAAATACTTTTTTCCATAAACTGCCATTTTTCTTCTTCAGAATATTCTCCTATCAAATACTTCAAAGAGGTTTTGCTGTCAAAATATTATACACCTTCAGGAATGAAAAGACGTAAAAGTATTTATTAGGAGAATATCCTGATGAATAAAAATGGCAGCTTTTGAAAAAAAGTACTTATTAAGGATATAATTGGACTCGAACAAGAATAAATAAATTTTTAATCTTTTTTTATTTTATAATACCAATATTTCGTCGTTCTTTGAACGACATCATCAGGATTTTATGTAAACAACAACAAATATAAAAAACACCTAAAAATATTAGCGCTGCACAGCACGCATGTAAACATTACATTTGAAACTGAGTTTTAACGGAGTTTTAAATAAATTAATATAAAAAATTGCAAACCCTTAAAAATAGCAAAAATTATAAAAAAAAAACAAATGAATTTTAAAAACATGTAAACTCATGATAAAGGGTTCTTCAACAGGGACGCTACAAAAGTAGAAAGACAGGGACAGCAAACGACGCCATATTTCTTGCCGCTCTTTTGACATTTCTCTTCAGTAAGATCTGCCATTTCATGATGGAAAGATATACGAGCCAACAACGAGTCGAAATTATTAAAATTTACTACCGACATTCGGAGTCAGTGGCCTCAACGTTGAGAGCGCTACGTCCAATTTATGGTCGTCATAATGAATGGCTTCGTCAATAAACAAAATATGCGTTATTTGTCAGACAGCAATCCACACGTACTCCATGAGTCATCATTGCATCCCGAAAAACTTACGGTTTGGTGCGGTTTATGGGCCGGCGGCGTCATTGGGCCGTACTTCTTCCGTGATGATCAAGACCGGCACGTTAATGTGAATGGGAATCGCTACCGTTCAATGATAACCGAATATTTTTGGCCCCAATTGGATGATATGGACTTGGAGGACATGTGGCTCCAACAGGACAGCGCCACAAACCACACAGCGAATGTCACAATCAGTTTATTGCAAACCAAGTTTGGAGAACGTGTTATCTCACGAAATGGTCCAGTCGATTGGCCGCCTCGGTCGTGCGATTTGACGCCGTTGGACTATTTCCTGTGGGTCTACGTCAAATCTATGGTCTATGCCAACAAGCCAGCGACGATTGATTAACTTCGAACGAATATCGGCCGATTTATGCTTGAAAACCGTCGAAAATTGGGTTCAGCGTCTGGACTTCTGCAAGCGTGCCCATGGTGGCCATGCAAAAGAGATCGTTTTCCATACATAATGGCATTGAACGTACTTTCACAGGAATAAAGAATTTCATTGATATCCAAAACCGTTTTTGTTTTATTTAAAAAAGCTTTTGTAGCGCTCTTATTGAAGAACCCTTTATTAGTTCCTTGAAACTACAAACGTAAAAGTTTTGTGGGCTAATAACTACTTCTGAAAATATTTAGTACTTACTATGAGTAAAGATTTTCACAAGGGGTGTGCTATTTGTTGTATCGTCCTAACAAAAAACAGAGTTGTTAAAAATTAAATTGAAAAAATACAACATTTGAGAATAGCACGATACAACATTTCTACGTATCCCAGTGTAGAAAATCATTACCAGATATATGGTTATGTAACTACATACTTGGTAATGGTAACTAGTTACTTTTGTTATTACATTTCTTATTACCTTTATATGGCGATGTCGCGAAAAATAATGAGTTATGGTTACACACCAGCATACGAATAATCAAAACATATATCGTTACCTATGTGCTTACCAATATTGACAAAAATAATGAGTCTAAAAATAGATTTTCAAAAAAATAAATTATATAAAAAAAATATTTGGTATTGTATTTTTTTTTTTCTTTTTAAATAAAAATAGCTGGTGCGAGAAACGAACCTGGGTCTACTGATTGCCAGTCAATAGCTCTACCATCTGTGCTATATCGACATGTAATATTTGCTAGATAAAAGTATAATTTTCAAAAAAATCTAGAAAATTATTTTCTATTTGAAATAATGATACAAATAAGTCATTATCAGTTACTCATTATTATATGTTTTAAAATAATGCAGAAGGTAAGTAACGTCATTACTGGTAGTCCAAAAAATAATGATCTGTCATTACCGTTTCTACACTGGGATGTTTAGTGTCCTATGTTTGAGTGTGCTAACAGATATAAAACGGAAGAGAAAATCGTTGTTAAACACAAATAAAAATTTTAACGACTCTGTTTTTTGTTAGGACGATACAACGATACAACAGATAGCACACCCCTTATGAACAACCTAAATGTTTTGCAAAACATTCTCAAAACATTTTCTTATACAACACCAAAATTATTTTGTTTCTGTTTTATTTATTTTTTTGTAATGATCTAAATTTTAATATCTTGTAAATAACTAGAAATAAGTAAAATGGTCAATTTTTGTTATATATAGTATTGAAAATCGTCAAATCTCTCATCAGCGCATACAAGAGAATGTTTTGTAAAACATTCATTCAGCCCTCTAGTATTTACCCAAATCAGATACAATTAAAATTGGATCCACCAGTTAAAATATGAAAATGTGGCTTTAGGATTCATTACAGCCATGCAGGATCCGCCAGTTTAAATTACAAGTTTTTTAAGTAATAAATTGTTTTCTAATACAATTTAATTTTAAATTTATGGCCGCCATATATTTAGAATATTTAAGATTTGATTTGACATGGACTGATTTCGACCATTATTATAGGGTTCGAACTTGTGCCTACGGAAACTTATATACCAAATTCGTTCAGTTATTAGTTTTTCGAAAGAGGAAAGAAAATTGAATTTATATAAAACTATGGAGATTGGGGATTTTAAGATCGTAATTTCATGTGCCTTATCGGTGGAATTTCAGATCAAATTTGTTCATTATCTCTAAATAATTGATGTAAAAAAATATACATAAAATCATCAGTTGTTAATGACACAACAATGTCCACAATTATTCATATTATCAAACTTGAATAATTTTTTTGGTATTTGCAAATATCTAGGTTATATGGTAATTTAAATTGTAATAGGGAAAAAACTTAAACAATTATGTCGATGTTTATAAAACAAATAAACTGCAAATTGCATTTTTTGTTAAACAAACGTGTTTAATAAACGTGTAGGAAACAAGTTAATTAAAAAACGAAAAATTAAATTATTATCAACTTTTGTAAAAACCTAAACCTAATTAACACATACAAACAATATTTGTTAAAAAATAATCAATGTGTTTGATCATAATATTTGGAATGGATGATTTCTATACTGAAAATATTATTACAGTAACCGACTGCAGTTTATTTAAAAAGTTATCCTTACATTTATTTTTAAATGATTATACAGTTAAAATGCAAAAATCATATTATATTTTCTTGTCTTTTATTTAAAAAATAAATTACATATAAATACGGATTTTCTGTTAATAATTTAAAATGTTTTGTTAAAAAAGAATCCCTTTAGATTTGTAGTTAATTTCTAAATCAGTTAAAAATGAAAAAAAACTAAATATCACTTATAATTACGGATTTTGTAGTTAATTTTTTGAAAGTTAACAAAACGAAATAAATGAAAAATAATTACTTTTTTTAAGGATTTTTTAGTTAATTTATTGACATATATGTAAAAGTAAATGAAAAGTTCTCTTGATTTAAATACAAATTTAGTTGATCGGTTTTCAATTGCTTTTTCATTTATTTTAAATCATATTTTCAGTTAATATAAACTACAAGCTATATAAATTACATAATATATAATTCAGATTTTACTATTCGCGGTTTAGCGGAGAAATTCTGCGTGATACTTATGAATTTTTATTACATTACTTTTACTTTTCAATGTAATTTAAATTATTAAAAGTTTCGTACACACTCACTCTTAAGGACTTTTGTTTTAGAAAGCTCGTACTAATTATAAAGTTTTTCATTTAATTGAAAAAAAAACAATTTCAACAAAAACTTCACTAGTTTTCTAGAAATTCCCTATAAACTCATCTCTTTATAAGATTATAAACTTGAAATATGTTTGGTTGTCATTTTATGTGATATTTCATCCCGTTCGGTTAAATCAATCACTGTTTCCTTATTAGATCACAACAAATTTAAATAATGTGTTAAAGTAAATTTTCTGTTTCCTTGTGTAAAATTAACAAAAATATGTAAATTTAAATTAAATATTTTCTATTTGTTTAACAACAAAAAGTGTTGGCAATTAACGAGCAGAAAAAAATATGCATATCAAAATTAAATAGCTGGAAAACTAGCTGGAAAACACATAGAAGAGCAAGTATAATAAAAACAAAAAACTCTATGTATTATCAAACGTTTAAAGCACATTATAAACACACTCGAAAAGTATTATTTTAACATGTCAAAGAGAACTACAGAAAATAATAAAAAATAACTACAGTGAAACTCGTTCAATACGAACTCGGATAAGACGAATTCTCGGTTGAAAGTCCCGACCTTTTGGCAACAATTTCAATATAAACGAGCAAAAAGGTTAAAGTCGGGCATGCCGACTATACAAAACCCTACACCAGTCTGGTTGAAGGCCAACTAATGTTTGGATCCAAAATTCGAATGGGTTAAAATGGGACTTGTGTCAAAATTTTCTATAAAATTATAAAAGAAGAGAAAATCGTAAATATAGCCCATTCAATAAAATATCTTGCAATAGGCTTCGTCCTTGCGCTGATATAGGTCGGTGTACCAAATTTTATCAAAATATCTTAATATTTGCGACCTGCAGCGTATAAACAATATAATTTTGGTAGGACCCTTATATGGGCACTAGGTCTAAACATGGACCGATTTTAACCAAAATCAATAGACTTCGGCCTTGGGCCGACATAAGTCGGTGTACCAAGTTTCATCAACATATCTTAATATTTGCGACCTGTAGAGTGCGCACAAGAATGCATGGACAGACAGACAGACGGACGGACGGACAGACGGACATCGTTAAATCGAAATAAAAATTCTGAGCCGATCGGTATACTATAAGGTGGGTCTAAGACCAGTATTTTTTGGTGTTACAAACATCAGCACAAACTTATAATACCTTGACCACGTAGTGGTGTGGGGTATAAACATCCGTTAATACGAATTCGCTTAATACGAACCCTCGGTTACAACGAACTGTTTATGAGGGTCCCACAAACAAATTTTCATAATATTTTCCATTTCTAATACGAACTTTCCAAAATTTGGCAATTTTTTTATATATTTTTTTTTTTTGTATTTGGCAAATTTTAAACCGAACACACAGACATTTTTTCTTAAATAACACTGTGAGACAAATGGTAGGGGTCAGTGATCGGGAAGTGTTCAAACTACCGGGGAAAGTTATATCGGTAAGAAAGAAGTTATACGTGTCCCGGCGTTTCGCTGGGTCAACCCTAGGAATCGAGATATATCGATTTGACCTTTGGTGATCTTTTTTTTGACATAACTCGAGAACCACTAGTCCGATTTTGCTCAAACAATTTTAAAAAAATTACAATTCCTTTAATCTGTTCATATAACTTTTTCTATATACTCAACAGTTTTGCCGGTAAAAATAAATGTTTGAAGAAAAAAATATTTTTTGTCTAAAATATTAAAAAAAATAATAAACAAAAGGTTATTGATATTTATGGTAGCGGTAACAAACATTTATTTTTACCGGCAAAACAGTTGAGTATATAGAAAAAGTTATATGAACAGATTAAAGGAATTGTAATTTTTAATTTTTTTAAAATTGTTTGAGCAAAATCGGACTTGTGGTTGTCGAGTTATGTCAAAAAAAAGATATATCTCGATTCCTAGGGGTGACCCAGCGAAACGCCGGGACACGTATAACTTGTTTTTGACCGATATAACATTTCCCATTGGTTTCATCCCATCCCGATTTTGACTGTCGCATAGTGTAATTGCAAACGAGTTATTTCAGAAATCAAATTAAAAAATTTTACAATACTTGAAATTCTTTTTAGGATTATTAAATATTTTGTGGATAATTAAAAAAATTTAAACAAAATTTTGCCTCGGTTATTATGAACCTCGCTTACAACGAACTAATTTGTTTGGTCCCCTGGAGTTAGTCTTAAGCGAGTTTTACTGTATATAGTACATACTGCAAAAAAACATGGTTTATGTCATAGTGGACTGAAATTTCAAAATTTGTTATTCCTAAAATGTTTTGAGAAATTTTACCAAAAAACATTAGGCCTGTCTGGTTGGTTGGTATAAGTATCAGCTCCCATCACAACACGCGAGCGGTGCTGATATCAACAATGCTGGATCCAGTAATGCCATATCAAATCAGGTCACACAGCATCATACTTGATATTTCAGAAAATTCATCTATCATATGCTTCCCGAAAGTCTTAGCACCGATCAGAGGACTTTCGGGAAGCATATCAAATTTGGCATTAATTTAGTTTTTATGCAAGTTTTTCTTTTTTCTTCCTTAAATTCCACATGATTTTAACCGGAATATAACAACACAAGATTTAATACTTCTATCCTTAAAAATAGGGCAATATATAAATACACTAAATTGACCCTGTGTAAGGTCAAAGGTAAAATTTTAGGAGATTTTAATTTTTTTTAACATATTAATATAACAGATATTGCTGGAGGGATATTGATAAATCTTCTTGATATTATTTTCCTAGATCTAAAAATAATATTCTTAATTTTATTTCAGAAAATTGACCCTTAAGTGCTGTTGGCGCATATATGCTCCACTGAAAAAAATATTAGTCTATTTTCATCAAAGGGTCAAAAAAATCTCCAAGAGCACTTAAGGGTTAATTTTCTAAAATTAAATTCAAAATGTTATTTGCAGACCTAGAAAAATAATATCGAGAAGTTTCATTAATATCCACTCAGGAATATCTGTTAGATTATTATGTTTAAGAGAAATTTAAATCTCCTAACATCTGACTTTTGACCTTACACAGGGACAATTTATTGTATTTCTATTTTGCGCTAATTTTCAGTATTGAAGTATTTAATCTCTCCTTTTTATATTCCGCTCAAAATCATGTGGAATTAAAATAAGAAAAAACAAAACCTGGCATAAAAGCTAAATAAATCCCAAAAATCGGTGTTTTCTCCAAATCCGCTGAAATAAAATCTCTGCCTCAGCCAAATGGAAAAAGGAATTCCTACAATTTTTTTTTACTTTATAATCTTTAACATGTTCGTCATAAAACGTTAAAGTACAATCGTCGATTTTTTTTTTAAATTTCTTTAAAAAATCTAAAAAAAATTTAAATTGTAGATTTGAAAACAGTGTTTAGAAACTCTGAGCTATTTGGCGCTAATTTAAAACAAGTTATCAAATTTCAATAAAAAAAAAATCATCTTATCTGAGTTTATTGGAATATATAGAATAAAAAAATGTTTCTGTAGTAGATTATTTCCATAAATTTTATAAATTGGACCCGAATTTTTTGAGTAAGTGGTCTGCGAGGGGAAATTGTAATAACTCGGGTGTTTTTTAACCGATTTAAATTTTTATTGCTTTATTACAAAGAGAATTCACTCCAAATCATGATTCTTTAATGCTTTTAATTCGAATTAGTTTAAATATATCAGTTTTCTTGAGAAAATACACAAAAAGTCGTATTTTCCCCTTGTAATCTGTATTCCAAATTTCAGGGCAGATGTGTTACACCTTCCTGATATCCGTTTATCTCAATTTTTTGGGGGACGTAGCTTTAAACCCAAATAAATATTTCCAGGGCCTCATGGAAATATTTTTAACTCAAGCATTAGCTTCGGCTGGAGTCAATATCTCAAAAAAATCCACCTACTGTTCACACACACCCTTAGAACTTTTTCTAGTCCACTCTAAATAGCTTATATACATGCAATTCATCTGTAACTTTTGTATGATGATGACTGTGATGACTGTATGCATACGAGCATAAAGTAAGAATTTTCATAAGCAAATATACAGTGGTGGGCATAAAAATTTCAGAAAAAAAAATCTAGACTCTAGATCAGAAAACTTATTACCATTTAGATTCGTCAAATGAAGGATATTATTAAAAGCCATAAGATTCGAATTAACAAAAAGTGAAATTAAGAGAGAAGCAAAAATTTTTTTTATATCACATCCAGAAGATTTTGCTTTAAATACTATTTCAGAAGCCAATTGAAACAATTCCCTTAGAAAAAATGTTGACAAAATTAATCACAACTTTTTTTAAAACTCCCTGCGAAATTGTTACTAAAGTCCAATAAAGGGAGCGAAAAACGTAAACGTAGAGGGAAGAATCAATTCCCAACACAATTTCTTTTCACATTTACGATTTTTTATATTCAGCTCATATGAAAGAGACAAAAACTAAAATATGAGTTTTTCGCTTCTTGTTTAACTCATAGAAATAAATCTGTAAAAATAGCAGAAAAAGTAACTAAAATTTGTTAAAAATGATGCTGAAATGAAAAAAAAACTGTTAAATTAGCAGATTTTTTTGCTAAACACTAGTAAAATAAGAACAGCAAAAATAAAACTGTTAAATTTACAGAATTTTAGTTATACACTCACAATATATTTTCCATAACCGATTGATGTTTATATGCAAAGTAATAGGTAAAGTTTGTTTTCAATTGAAGAATCAATTAAAATATATGGAAACATATTGCTTAACTTTTTGTATAAGTCAATAAAAAAACAAACTACAAAAAAATACGTATCATCTGTAGGGGTTGATATTTTCAGTCAAATATTCTATTTTTAGTTTTCTATTTTTAGAAAAAATAATTTTAATAAATTCGTTGTTTTCTGTTTTAAAATAAAAAATTCAAATATTTTCGGTTTTCTTTTTTGTTAAAATAGTTTGTTTATATACAAAATTATTTCAATTCAAGTTACAAGAAATTCTTTACTTATACACACAAGCATAGCCAATAAAAATATGAACGTGTGTGTTGTGTGTACAGTGTTTTGAAAATTCAAAAAAAAAAACTTACAAATATGAAAAAACAAACCACAAAATAGTTTTTTTCTAAAGTTTTGTCAGTTAAAAATTGATGTTTGTTTTAGCAGACTTTTCAATTATTTTTATTTCTTTTATGGATTGTTTAAACAATGTTTGAAAATAAATAGCAAAATGGTTTGAATATAATGAAAAATCAGTAGTCCTTCTTTTAGTTGTGTTTTCAATTAATTTGATATGTATTTTAGGTTGTTTATAACGATAAAATATTGTGAGGGTATTTAAATTAACTTTCAGTTAATTGAAAATAACAAATTATACTATAAAATCTGCAGAAAATTTTGTTTAATATTTGTAGACTAAAAATAGCAAAAATAAACTGTTATATCTACCTAATTTTTGTTATTTTAAAATAAATTTATTTGAATGCAAATATCAGTCTATACTGTTAAAATGCCAAATGTAATGTAAAATGCAAAATTTACATATAAGTTCTTCGGTGGGGTTGTCTCTTATTTCGATAAAATTTGATTGACAGAGGGGAGAGAAAAAATATTTTTTGAGAAAGCAAAATCTCAATTTTATTTTTTTTTTATTTTTATGAATTTTAAAGAATTAGAAAATTTTGTTTTTGTTTTATTTTAATTTAAATTATTAAAAATACACCAAAAGTTATATATTATTTAACATATATTTTTTTTGTCGATTAATTCTCAAATTTTATTCGATTAATCGGCTAAGAAAAAAATAGAGAAACTCCTGTTTTTTTAGCTTAATTTTTTTTTAATATTGATTTTGTTTTTTTTCTTATTTTTTTTTTATTTCAATATTTGCAGAACGACAGTAGTGTACGAAAAAAATACAATTCTTGTTGGTTAATAAAAAACAATTGCACACAGAAAAAAAAAATTGCCAACCGAATTGCTAAGCCTATTTTGGTTGCAACAACCAATAAATTCGGTTGGTGAAACCATATTGGAATGTGATTCCTAACTATTTTGGGTATTGCAACTAAAATTCAGTTGTATAAACCGAATTTTGTTGTGATAACCAATATTCAGCTGTACCAACCTATTTTAGTAGATGTAACCGAATTTCAGTCGGAAAATGGCATATTTTTTCTCTGTGTGTGGAAAAATCTAACAGTAACTAAAAGTGTATTTACCAGCCTATGCAATTTTATATGATTTTGTTATGTATCAATAAACAAAAAATGTTTAGAAAAAAAAGACAGTTTTTATGTTCCAATTTCTCTCTTTTAAATAATTTTTTTTACCTTCAAAAAAGCACAAATTTTTTTACTATTCAAAATTTTATATAAATATGAATCTGCGGTTTTCCAACACAGTTATTTGCATGATTAATCGATTAGGATAATAAATCAATAATTGAACATCCTAAACTAAACTTCAGCAATACGGGTATCAAAATTTTAGTATCTAAAAGCTGGATACAAATAATTTTTCATTTTTTTTTTTACCATCCATTTCACCCCTTAAATATGATATTGGGTGGATAAAAATAATAGGTGTTCATTACTTTTGTCTCCTTTAAAATCTGAGTGATGCACTCTGTTGACTTTGTTTCTTATTTTGAAGAAGAACAGACCTTTTACCTCTTGCAGAATTAACGCTTCAAATATCTTTTGCTACGAGTATATTCATGCATATTTTGTTTACAAATCAAACACATATAATTGTATTTATTTGACATACAAAGAAAAAAATGTCAAGCTTTAAAAATACATTCTAAAACGATTTATATTGCAAATAAAATTTATTCTTCAAAAGAACACAAAAGCACATGAATATTAAAAAAGAAAAACTAAATATGTTGACGCTGCCTTAGGATAATTTTTTAATCGTTTCGTTGTATTTATTCTTAATTAAAATAAAGAAATAAAATTTTTATATTTGAAGGTGAACACTGCAGATGTATATAGAAAATGGTCATAAATTGACAACTTTTAGCTAATATTGTTTTGTAACTTAAGGCAGGTGCGGCAAGCCATTATGCTTCTTTGTGAAGCAATTTTCGTTGAAAGTAGTCATTTTATGACCTTCGATATATTTTTTATATAATGAACACTTTAATACTTAGGGTTGGGTTATAAATCTTTTGAGTAATTGGGCTAATTATAAAACAACATCATAACCGTTTTACAATTAATTGGGGTAAAAACAATATAATCTAATTAAGCTTAGAATTGTTTAAATTTCATTTTAATAAAATAAGATTTTATTGAAGCTACAAGAAGAGGCGAAAGAAAAACAAAATATTTTGTAGCATTTTTTTTTTTTTTGTATAATAAAAGCTATTTTAGAAAAATTAAGTTTATATCCTTATTTTTTGTCTCTCAAACAAAGAGATGAAAATAAAATTCAATAAAAACATGTAATAAAACGCTGGCATAATGACTGCTATAAACTTTTAGAAAATAGTCCCTTATTTGGGTTACTATGGATTGATAAAATATTTAACAATAATTTGATTCCTCAAATTCTTTGTTATAATTATTTAATATCTCTAATATTGTGTTATATTGGTTTTAACTACCAAAGTAATTATAGTGTTGCCAACGAAATGATTATTCCAATATACCCTTTTTCTGTAGCGGATGTTATAGAATAACAATAAAGTCAAATAAAAGTAAAACTTTTTTGTGAAGCATTAAGTGCAACAAAGTGACAAAGCAGAAAAAAACGAAATAATAAAAATCATGAACTAGTTTTCATCGTTTGACATTTTAAATGAAATAACAACAAATGAACAATAGAAATAACAAAAGTTCACAAATGAAATTTTATGCAATAGATGAACTTATAAAATCAGTACAAGAGAGAATCCACAAAAAAATGCAAAGTAAAAAATTATGCTGAAAAACAAAAAAAATTGTACGTTGCATTTTTTCTTTAAATATTTTATACACCCAAGTAAAAAAATTTATATATAATCATATATGGCTTTATATTATATTATATTGTATTATCATTAGGGTTTTTGTTTTCCCGGACTATTATATTTCGCGGGACAGCGCGATTTATTTTTCGTATTTCCCGGGATCTCAGAAATCACCGCTCATTAAAAAATGATATGCTGTTTTATGTAATGATATCTTATAAAATATAATTGGAGATACATATATTATGATTCGAAAAATGATAGACATATGTATATATATCTGATAAGATCTAAATATATTGAACCAAATAGCATAGGGTGGGTCGATTTAGCAATCGATATTGTGCCATCGATTTTTCGATAGCTTTTGGCATGAGGAAAAAAACTTTCACTACGACATATCAAAAAAATCATTTTCGAGGCGACCAAATTTAAATTTTTTTGCAATTTTCTAATAAATGCTAGATTAGCGCCATCTTGCGGTGGCGTTTTGAAACAACCAATGAAGTTGTAAACAATACAACATTACAGCCTTTCCAGAAAGGCATTACTTATGAAAATCGGATAAAAAATGTGGCAACTAGAGGTAAAAGTATATAAGTAAAATTATTTTCTGCTTAATGATGAAATGACGATAATGATGATGATGATGAAATGATGATGATGATGTTGCAGAAGCAGAAAATAATTTTACTTATATACTTTTACCTCTAGTTGCCACATTTTTTATCCGATTGTCATAAGTAATACCTTTCTGGAAAGGCTGTAATGTTATATTGTTTACAACTTCATTAATTGTTTAAAAAAACTACCGCAAGATGGCACTAATCTAGCATTTATTAGAAAATTGCAAAAAATTTAAATATGGACCCCTCGAGAATGATTTTTTTGATATGTCGTAGCGGAACTTTTTTTCCTCATGCCAAAAGCTATCGAAAAATCGATGGCGAATGCTATTTCGGTATCGGTATTTTAAGGATAACGGGTTTTTAGTTATTTCGGTAACGGTATTTTAAGGATAACGGTCGCCAGTCATTGCGATGCATCTCGCAATTTTTTTTACAAAAAACAAACGAGATTAAAAACAGAACCAATTTCCTAACTTGAAGTACAAAAAATACTCAATAACCACGTGTAATTACTAAAAGTAGAAAATTAAAAATAACGGTAACGGTATTTTAGGGGTAACGATATTTCATTTATTTTGGTAACGGTATTTAAAGGGTATCGATATTTCATTTATTTCGGTATCGGTATTTTAAGGACATCGGTATTTCAGTTATTTCGGTAACGGTATTTTAAGGACAACAATATTTCGGTTATTTCGGTAACCGTATTTTAGGGGTAACGGTAGTCAGTTGAAAGGGTTTTGAATCGATAACGGTATTTTAGCGGTATAGCCTGCCAACCCTGGATAAAACCATTTGTAATTATATATGATGCTGTATCAAAATTCTCATAGCGTATATAACTAGATATGCTACATACAAATATATATGTGGAAATAAATACGAGGAATATTTTTGTGTAAATTTTAACCCTCTAACTCGTCAATTAAAGGGCCTTTTGCTATGCCGACTTTTGGACTAAAGGGAATTTTTTAGCCCCTTTTTAAAATGGGACAAAAAAAGACACGTAAGTTGAAGAGTGAGAGGGCTAAAATTTTCTTCATAGTATTTTACATAAGTTCGCTGAAGACATCCTATACCTACAATGAAAGATTCACTATGTTTGCCCTAAAATCAAGGTTTGGTGGGCACTTGAGCGCCGATACTGAATAAGTACGAGATTTACCCATAAACACATTATAAGTTTTGATTTATTTTTGACACTGAAGTTAAATTCTCAACTTTGGTGTCTTCGGAGACTTATAGTAGAATTTCATGAAAAATATTTTTGTTCTTTTCTAAAAAGGGGTCAAAAAAATCCCTTTAACTGCAGAGTAAGAGGGTTAAAATGTTCCGCAAAAACATTTGCCATGAAATTCTAATATAAGTCTCTAAAGACATTAAAGTTAAAAATTTAACTTCAGTGCGAGAAATAAGTCAAAACTTAAAATGTGTTTGAGGGTTAATCTCGTACTTATTCAGTTTTGGCGCCCAACTATCCAAAAAACTTGGATTATAGGTGGAAACCACGTGAACTCTTCCACATTGGGTATAAGATATGTTCAGCAGACTTATGTAAAACACTAAGTGGAACATTTTTGTGGAAAAGTTTAATCCTCTAACTCTTCAATTTACGACTCCTTTTAGTCCCTTTTTAAAAAGGGGCCAAAAAATTCCATCTAATTGACGAGTTAAAATATTTCACAAAAATATTCGTCGTAGTGATTTAAATAAGTTCGCTGAATTTCTTCTCTACCACATATCCAAATTTAAACGATATGGGGAGCGATCCCGGGGTACATTCATTTGCGAAAGAATACTGGTCAATACGTGTATTTATGACAACAAACATATGCAATAAATTTTTAAAATTGTGTTGCTATTTATCTAATAATACAAAAAATTTTTAAAAATATTTAATAAAAATAGCCTTAGCATAACTTATTTTAAATGTTTGTTACTTAAAAACTAATTCAAAACAAAATGTTTTTTATTTATACTACTCTCAGTCATTAAAATAAAACTTTTTTGTGTCAATTAAAAAAGTGTTTCATAGATAGTATCAAATAGCGTAATCATAAAAGAAATTCTAAAACAAAACTTAATTTATAATTTTCCAAGATAATTTAGTTTAGTCTAATGCATTATATATGTACATATGTATGTTATTAAGTCTTTGCCCTAACAGAACTTTGATGGAAAAAATTTCTTAACATGTTTTGCTTCAATTATACAAATTAACTTCATATCATTCATATATACGAGTACATACAAATATAATATGAGCCAAAAAAAAAATATACATGTTGCCTTAAGTATGTTAACTAACATAAGTACAAAAATTTTTATAGTATTTCATAACTCAGTGCCAAAAACTTTTAGTAATTAACTTTAATTACAATACGCATTATAGTGCCATAGGGGAAAGACAAACATAAAGAGACAGACGGAATATTAAAGAGACAGTTAGACAGACTAAACAAAAAACATATGAAGAGAAGCCTACAGTAGGGGTAGTTTTTTATTACACCCCAATGAATTTAAAAACTAATATCTTAAAACTTTAAAATGAAAACGAAACTAATATTTTGGGTGCTTTTACACTTGCATCGAAATTCCGAGATTTAAATATACCCAATTAAGGAAAACCAATTAAGAAAATCTTTCGAATTTTGGGAGAGTGCATTTATTGGAACTAAATATATAGTACCTATATTGTTTACTCGAAATTAAACATCTACAAGTTTTGTTAATTTTTTTTTCAGAGTGGTGAATATCGAAATCTTGGAATTTCCATGCCAGTGTGAACGCCACCTTAGATGATGTTCCTTTTAAGAATTTTACTTGGTGTAAACATGTATTTTCAATACTAAATTTTAGTTAGATTTTTTTTTTTTAAAGATTAAGGTTAAAATATTTTCTTATTTTTTAAATCATAAATTAAAAAATAATTTAAGATCACTTAAAAGCAAGGACCAGTTTTATAATCAGAACCAAAATTTATTTTTTTCTTCAATTTTTCTTGAATAAGAAATTTTGTTTAAAAATTTCTTATTTTCTTAAGGAAACTACATTTTTTAAGTTATTTCACAGCTCTTTGTTTCAATGGGGACCACAGTACGTATGATTAATAAGTATGCATTTACATATTAGAGATTACTCATACGACTGGGTGTACAGTAGACCGTACCTCAAAAAAAAATTTCGCCGTACACCCTCCAATATGATGTATTTTTGGAAGGCGATTTCAAAAAAAATTTTTTTTTTAATTTTTTGTTATAGCTTTGGCATTTAAAATCGGATTTTAAAGTGTGATTTATCGATTTTTTTGCCTCAAGGAGACCAGTGTTTTGCTATATAGTAAAAATCCAATTAAAAAAAATATAAAAAGGCAACCAATATATAAAAAAAATTTATACTGGGTTTAGCGAAAAACTTCCTTAGCAAAAGTTTAATGATTTTTTGCGAGCTTTAATTTTCTGACATTAGGGTGGTACATTAGTGTGGTAGCAACTGAGATCTGGTGGGTAACTACTAGAACGGGATACTTGAGGTCAAAATGTCCTTAGAGCAAAACACTGGTCTCCTCGAGAGAAAAACATCGATGTAACACACTTTAATATCCGACTGTAAATACCAAAGATATAACGAAAAATGTAAAATGGCGACCCCCTACGTTCGGCATAAAAATTAAAAAAAATTTTTTGAAACCTCCTTGCAAAAATACTTCATATTGGAGGGTGTACGGCGCATTTTTTTTTTGCCTGTAAGGTGGTACGCTCTAGTGTACTGGAAACATTTTACAAATTAGTTCCACTAGAATCGATGGTATGGAACTAGTTCAGGAACCCGTTTCGCTAAACTGAATTGTAATTTATAACTGACAGAGAATCCGTTCAAGAACTAGCTACAGAACTGATTCTAGGGTAACCTGTTAAATTCCTGAGCTATAAAAGCGTTTGCTTTTGGGACAATTTCAAATAAAAATCATCGGTTGTAGAATTGACAGTAGAAGGGGTTGCATAATAAAATTATCTATTCTACTACCGATTATTTGGAATAGGCAAATTTTTTGCTAATAGACCATTTTCAGCCGCGATTCAGTTATCTTCACAAAAATCCTACCTAATTAAGGCTTAAGTCACATTCAGCAGCACAGATTGAAATGTTAACTGTTCAAAATGCAGAGTAGAGTTACTACACATTTTAATACTTACACATTTTTCGCGAATTTCTTTGCTTTATTCCATCTGCCTTAACTTTTAAATAATTTTTTATTTTATCATATATTTAGTTTGTTTTTTTTTTATTTTATTGTGAAATACCCAACACAAATATTTTGTGTTTATTTTATATTTTTTCAATATTTTTTTTTCTTATTTGTTGACAATTAGAGATGTGAATAAATTAGTGATATTCTTTTTAACGTATACTTGTCTTGTTATACAGAAAACACATTCATTTTAAAGGGCTCATTACCCGAACGTGAATTTTACGTGGACGAATCGTAATGTAGTATTGTATTTTTGTTAAGTTACTCACAATTTGTAACATGCTAATAAGGGATCAAAAATGGTTTTTAGAATAGTACCAATCAGGTTGAAAATTGTACTTTTCGAAACCAACATAATTTTTGTCAATTAACTCATTTGATTCATTCTATCATTGAATTAGTTTATGCCAAATTGGTTTTAATTGTGAATTTTATTGATTTTTATTTACTTAATTTTGTTTACTTTTCAAACAAAATTTTTTCTTTGAGTAAAATTTTTGATAAACATTTACTAATATGCGCAATTGAATTTTTATTTAAAACTCCGAATACTTTATGTGATCATTTTAAACACTACCCGGTGAAAAATGTTCATATACGCTCAAACATGTTCATATATGGTTTATGTATGGACACATATGAACAAATATGGATTTTTTATAAACATATATGGATTTTATATGAACATATATGGAAGTATATGTTATTCCATATATGGAAAAAGATTTCATATACAGACATACATGGAGGCATCTGCTATTTCATATATGGAAAAGGCACTCATATATGGACAAATATGGAAGTATATGATATTCAATTTATGCAAAAGTGACTTGTATATGAACATATTTGCAAGAATACATTTTTCCATATGTGTAAAAGGAACTCATATATGGATAAATATGGAATTATATTTAATGCCATCAATAAAAAAAGGAACATATGTAGTGCCTAATTCGAATGTCATACATAAATTTATATCTATAGTACAACCTTATAATAAAGGACAGCAACGTGCGCATGTATTCGCATGTATTTAATAAATGTATATGTTCATATATGTCCATATATGAACATATACCGGCAAAACTGTTGAGTATATAAAAAAACGTTATATGAACAGATTAAAGGAATTGTAATTTTTAATTTTCTTAAAATTGTTTGAGCAAAATCGGACTAGTGGTTCTCGAGTTATGTCAAAAAAAAAAAGACCACCAAAGGTCAAATCGATATATCTCGATTCCTAGGGGTGACCCAGCGAAACGCCGGGACACGTATAACTTCTTTTTTACCGATATAACTTTCCCCGGTAGTTTGAACCCTTCCCGATTACTGACCCCTACCATTTGTCTCACAGTGTAATTTAAGTAAAAAATTGCGCCAATAAGTCAAGTGGTTTAAGAGATATTCGCCCTTACTATCTAAAATTTTCAAATGTATATTTTAGTTAAAGTCGACTTTAGTTAAAATATTGGGTGGCAGTATGCCTTGACTTTATTTATTTTTTGGAGAATTCTGATTGGTTAATTTATTTTCAACCAATCAAAATGTTTGGAAATATGAATATTTTTGTAGGGTTTTCATACACAAAATGAACAAAACCGTATGATTAAAAATAAAGTCGACTTTAAATTTAAAATACCCTTTTATAGTATTGAGTTTCACATATTCAGTTACAATTTTCACCGATTTTTCAAAAAGCCTTATTTCGTATTCCGCGAAATTTATAAAAAATTTTAACTTTTTATTGTTTTAAACGAATTGCTAAAATTTAAACTATAACTAATTGCGGAAAAAAGAAAAAAATTAATTTATAACGGGTTTCCGCGTTTATTTCTTCTCCCGGAAAGGTTTCGAAATGGCGTTATTGCCTTTAAATATTCGAGTGAGAAATTCAATCGAATTCTAAAAGATATCTTGGATGTATTAAACTGTTTAATTTTTCTGCATATTTAATTATCATATATTTAGTTAGAATATTGTTATATTTAATTATTTTAAAACAATTCTATTAATATCACAAGATAACCGAAAAATAACCGAAACCGCGGTTTTTATAATTTTGAAAAACCGAAACCGCGGTTTCAAAATTTTTCGGTTTTTAGCAAACTCTAGTTCTATTTATAGTCATTAGGCAATCTGATGATAGTGCTTGGTAGTACTTGAAAATGCATTAACTGTCAAACGCTGGTTTTAGGAAAGTTTTTTTTTTACAAGCTTTTTTCTCTAGTTGTTCTAAGTAAATTGTGAATTCTATTTAAAGTTTATCATATTTGATCTCAAAACCGAATAAAAGTAACACTGATTATAACCATCTTCATATCAACTAAAAATCTACGGTAAAATTTTTTAAGTTTCAAAAATATGTACTTTGTTTGAATATTTTCCGACTCATAGCATACGAACACTCAAAGAAATATCCAAATTACGCTGACTAGAATGAAACAATGATTTGAATCTCTTAAACTACAGTTATATCCAATTAACAAAGTATAATAATCATTTTAATTGAGTGAACTTAAGTAAATAAGCATTTACTTTTTATCTTTTCTCTCGAACTATAAATGAAAGCATCACAATCTGTATGGTAATCACCAGTAAAGTGTGTACTTATATAATACCTACTTCATGCTTTGTTGTATTAAGCTTAAAACAAATTGTGTAGAGTTCTGTATAGTTATGGTAAAGAATCAGGCATAAAACAATATCTTTTCACTTTTATTAAAAATTTATTTTATATGTTCATTGATTTTGGCAAATGAGACGTAAAATCGGATATGGCTTATTGCATTTCATATTGTGAAAAACCTTTGTTTGTAGTTGTTACCTGTATTTGTAATTGCCTGTTTGTACATGTAAACTTTTCCAAATATTCCATGACTTTCATTATGTTTATTTGGTTGTTGAAATTTATATAAATATATTTGTTTTATATCCATAATATCGTTGTCGTATATGCAATAAAAGCTATCTTAAAATTTCCAGAAATGGAGTATTTTATTTCAAAAATTTCAGAGACATAGATGGCATCTATTGCACAAATTTCAAATCAAAACAAATAGATAAGTTAAAGTAGGGAAAGCCCTACACCATAAGAGAATTTGCGTCATATTCCGGGAAGCATAACAAATTCTGGGAAGGTAGTTTCAATTGACGGTGTGATAAATTAAGTGAAATGTATAATAAATATACCAAAAAAAAAAACAAAACTTAGTAAAGAATCTATGAAACGCATTTTTTTTTAACACTCAGGAAATTCTTCCTATTAATTAACGTGTTGCTTCCTTTGGAAAGGGGATAGAGAAAAAGTGAAACGTGGTGAAAGATGAAGGGCCTTAAATATGGCAACACTGTAATTGCGCGAGATGTTGAATCGTCGAATAGTTATTGCGCGCCAGCTGATGAAGAGTTGGCGAACTTTGTTGAATCTGTTTAGTTTATAGCCCTGTTATATTATTTTATTTCGGTGGCATACAGTTACACTAATTTTCGTGTTATTTGCTCTTGAAATTTAAAATTAAACTATTGTTTTTTTGTAATTCCAAATTAACATAATAATTAATTACCAACTCTTAAGACAAGAATGACATACGGATGGGACATGCTTTAACAAACTTTGGAATTTTTGCACATCTAGTTCCTTTAATGAAATTAAAGTTTATCCCAAAAAAAAATATAAAAATTTAATATTTAAATGCTTGCGCAAATTTAAATATACTGACACCATACACGGGACTAATTAATTAGGTGGACTAATTAATTGATGATTTCATTACCATTGCATTGATATCATTTGTAATGAAATTATTTTCATTACCATTTTTTTAATTAATGGTAATGATTCTCAAATTTAATTTCATTGATTAATGACAATGATTTTAAATTTCATTACCATTGATAATGAATAAATTAAAACAAATAATTGCCATTGACAGAAAAACGTAAAAATGGAGTAAAACTCGCTGAAATCAAAAATGGAATATGCTCATTGAGGCTCATGCTCATTTGAAATTAAATATTACTTTCCATTCCATTTTTATTTGTATCCAGGTAAAGTTTAACGGAATGGAAAGGATCCTCCTTAAAAAATGATGTTTTATAACTTCCCCGGCCAAACCCGTTGTTCGTTTTAATTTGTCTGAATTTTTTTGTAAACAAATCGTTTTTAATCAATTGTAATTAGTTTTTTATGCATTAGTGTAATTTCATTACCATTAGTAATGATTTTCTAAGGAAAAATATTTCATTACCATTAAATGGTAATGAAATTTTTTTCATTGTCATTAGTATGAACTAATGGTAATGAAATTTCAATGGTAATAAAAAATTCCCATGTATGCCTGACACATATGATTTTCTGTGGTTGGTTATACACAAATAAATGCCACTACGTTTCCAGATCTGTCAAAATTATAGAGTAGTGGGCGCTGTGGTGTAATGTTAGCGCGATGGACTGTTACAAATAAAGTTGCGGGTTCGATCCCCAACCAAGGCAATATCAATTTATGGAAAATAATAATATGTATGAGTTTTTTCTATCCCTCATACATATCGCAGCGTTCTCATTCATGTTCCCATATCACTTCACCCCAACGAAGTAAAATAGCACGGTGTTACAAAAAAAATCCCTGGGATATTATATTAATTTTCTGATAGGTATTGTCGAGTAGAACAAGAATCTGTATTTGAAATTTTCCAGGCACGTCAGAATTTTGAGATACGGGTAAAAAACCGGTTTTTCGGACTTATATGCACTTAATAACGGGTAACTCAGTTGATTCTCAACCGATTTTAATTTTATAAACGGATTTAGATATAAGAGACTTATACCTTTAAAATGATATATATGATTGTATGGTTTGATCCAAAAATATGTGTGTATTTCTGCACCAAAGTCATTTTTTTACAACTTTTTCGACATTTTTCAACTTTGGCGATATTTTTCGTACTTTTTTATAAAGGAACCGTAAAGTTTTATAATTTATTTAAATAGCGTATTTAGTTGTGAGCAGTGTTGCCGGATTTGTTGAGCATAAAATCGTCAAAAAAATAAATACTACTAACATTTTATATTATTTTAACAAAAAAACAACTTTTAGCCATTTTGGTCAAAAATGTTTGCTGGACCGTCTTTTTTTCAATTCCGTGTCATCGGTTTCTCTCTGAAGTGACCAGCAATATTCGGACAGCATTTTTATTTTATTTTTTCCCTCAAATCTCTTCTCAATGGCGATCATCTCTTGATGAAAATGTTCACCTTGCTCATCGCTGAACTGTCCCAGATTGTTTGTGAAAAAATCTAAGTGAGAATGTAGAAAGTGTATTTTTATGGACATATTGCAGCCCATTTCACCATACGAATCCAAAAATTCATTTACAACAGCGACATAGTCGTCGCTTCTGTAATTCCCAAGAAAATTATCACAGAGTGCAACAAAACTTTTCCATGCACGCTTTTCTACTGAATTTAATTTACTAATATCATCTCTCATAATTTTTCGAATTTGAGGGCCAATGAAAATACCTAAAATACATCGAAAAATATATAACTATAAAAAAGTACTACAATTGGAAACAAATATTTTAGTACCTCCTTTTATTTTAGCTTCACTTAATTTTGGGAACATTTGTTTAAGATGGCAAAAAGCATCGCCGTTTACATCAAGCTTTTTAACAAATTGTTTCATATATCCCAACTTCAGATACAGTGGTGGCAGAATCACATCTTCGGCTTTCACTAGTGGGACGTTTAACACATTTTGCCTGCCTATTTGGTGAGATTCACGAGATGGCCATACTTTACGTTCATACCGATTTGGTGCACGACTATCCCATTCACATAAATAACAAGGATGTTTTGTGTTACCACCTTACATTCCAAATAAAATAGTTAAAACCTTTAAATCGGCGATAATTATGCAAAAATTTAGGTTTAAAAACAAAATTAATAACTCTCTTAATTTCTAACGGATTTTTTAAAACAAAGTTGAATTTTACTTAGTAAAATTTCTGTATAAAATAATGCGTAGGAATATCATATTAAGAAATTTGTATTTTGCAATAATTTTGGTTTGATACAATATTTAATAACTTAGTCATTTTTTAACGGATTTTAAAACCGTAAATTGCATTTTACTCCTAACTAAATGTGCTATAAATTATAAAGCTGTACGGTTCCCATATAAAAAAGTGCGTAAAAATATCGCCAAAGTTAAAAAATGTCGAAAAAAATGGTAAAAAAATGACTTTGGTGCAGAAATACACACATATTTTTGGATCAAACCATAAAATCGTATATACCATTTTAAAGGTATAAGTCTCTTATATCTAAATCCGTTTATAAAATTAAAATCGGTTGAGAATCAACTGAGTTACCCGTTATTAAGTGCATAGAAGTCCGAAAAACCGGTTTTTTACCCGTATCTCAAAATTCTGACGTGCCTGGAAAATTTCAAATACAGATTCTTGTTCTACTCGACAATACCTACCAGAAAAATAATATGATATCCCAGGGATTTCGACTTCATTCGTTTTTGTAACACCGTGTAATATAACAGGGCTATATATACAAAATTTTTTAGCATTTCACAAAAATACTAAAAAAAAAAGAAAACAATAATTTTATATGGTAGTAAATGGCATAGTATACTATAGTAGCCCACTCGTTAAAATATTGAGAGCTTGTCCCTATCTCATGTAATTGTAGTGGTATTAAGAACCATATGTACAAGTAATATTACAAACACTACTTAATTTTTTCAAATGACAGAAAATGAGTAAAGCTACTATATTATACCATGGTAAATGACTAATTTCTAAAATAATTGAAAGTAATACAAATGGTTCTATGTACTCATGTAGGTTAATATTTTTACGTTTTTACTTTTCAAAAACGTTGGTTTATTACTTTTAAACAGGGGTTTTTCTGTTGCAATCAAAATAACCAATTCCACTGCTGACTAAAATTGTTACGTTTGTACCGGTCGCCATTTTACATTTTTCGTTATATCTTTGGTATTTACAGTCGGATCTTAAAGTATGATACATCGATGTTTTTCTCTCGAGGAGATCAGTATTTTGCTTTAAGGATATTTTGACCTCAAGTATCCCGTTCTAGTAGTTACCCACCAGATCTCAGTTGCTAAAACCCTAATGTACCACTCTAATGTCAGAAAATTAAAGCTCGCAAAAAATCATTAAACTTTTGCTAAGGAAGTTTTTCGCTAAACCCAGTAGAATTTTTTTAATATATTGGTTGCCGAACGTAGGGGTCGCCTTTTTAAATTTTTTTTTAATTGGATTTTTACTATATAGCAAAACACTGGTCTCCTCGAGGCAAAAAAATCGATATAACACACTTTAAAATCCGATTTTAAATGCCAAAGCTATAACAAAAAATTAAAAAAGGCGACCACTACGGTCGGCAAAACAAAAAAAATTTTTTTTTTTTGAAATCGCCTTCCAAAAATACATCATATTGGAGGGTGTACAGCGAACTTTTTTTTTGAGGTACGGTCTAATACCCACTCTAATGCGCCACTAACTAACTTGCCGCTACTTACCAGCACAAATTTTAAAGTACAAATTCACATCGCAAATGTTAATGCGCAACTTCCACTTCCTTTGTTACGTTCGATCTTTTATAGCTATAAAACTATAGTTTAACGTGAATGTAGAATATACTAGAAAATTCTAGTGCTTCTTAAATTATAACTATTATATTATTCATACACTCATACAAATAAGTCCGTGAAAATAGCAGAAAAAACTGCTAATATTAGCAGAATCAGTTTGCTAAATATTAGTAAAATGAAAACAGCAAAAAAAACTGTTAAATTTACAGAATTTTAGTAATATTTGAGCTAAATTGTTGTTAATTGCAAATAACAATTTAACCTGCTAAAATTAGCAAAAAAAATTGCTAAATAATAGTAGAAAAAACTGTTAAATCTACAAAATTTTTGCTAAAATTTTCTGAAATCAACAAAACTTTTGCAGATTACTAGTGGACTGGAAAAAGGTAAAAAAGGAGCAAATGAAATGAAAATTAATAAAAAATAAATGGGTATTTTAAAACATACTTGAGACCAGTTTATTGAATGTGTCAATTAATTGAAATTTTTTCAATTGGCATTGTTCAATGCCTAAATGCCCATTTATAATTGATGAAAGAAGTATTTGTTTTCATGTTTTAATAAAAGAATAAATTAAGAAAAAAAATTAAAAATTCGCGTATTTCTTATATTTTTTTATATTACAATGCTTTTCTTCAATTATGTGCATTTCATTACCATTGTTTTCATCAATACAAATTGAAAAAAATTTCATTGGCATTGCATGGTGATGAAATTTGTTGGCACTGACATTGAGATAAAGTAATGCCAATTATATTTCAATGCCAATGAAAATTCCCAAGAATGATTTTTTGTAAAAGTGGTAATATTTATAGACAATAATATGTTAACCATAACAAAATGTATTTCAGAGACCCTTAATTTTGATTTTCATTGTTTGCTCATCGGATATGTACTTCCGAATTTATTTGAGTTTCCATTTTCACCTCTAGAGCTCCACCCACAGGAAGAAGGTGTGGCCGATTAAAAATATCGTATTCTTTAAATAAGCTTAAAAAGTACAATATTGGTAGAAAAAATTAGGGTCATCCCTGTAAACTCCACTTGCTCCCCAGAGATACTTTTAATCACAATTTTCATATTAAAATTGTTCGTCCAAAATAAACCTTGACCTTTGAAAATTAATGTATTACGATAAATAGAAACTTTTCTCATAAATTTTAATAATTTAGATATTTTATGAGTAGGACAAATTTTCAACCATTTCAATTTAGCTTAATTTAAAAAATTTTTGCATTATTTTTGGCGAATTAAAAATATGCAGTAATTTTTATGAGTCATTTAACATTCTGTTTATAAGCGCTCCAAAATTGGTGATTTAGTTTACAAAAAATTTGTAAAATTAGCAAATCTTCTGTTAAAAATAAGTAACTAAATTTCAGCAAAATACTGTAAAGTTAGCAAATTTATGGTTAAAAATTAGTAACTAAATTCAGCAAAAAAAAATAGCAAAAAAATTTGTAAGTTATTAATGTGGATGTAGCAAAAAATTAACTAAAAATTAAATTTTAACTAAAAATGAGTTAAAAATTTGTTAAGTTGAAGTACTAACAGTTTTACTAACTTTTCTACAAACTTTTTTCTATAAGTGTAACAGAGCGCTCAATTACTTAACATTAAAATTATTGTACTAAAATGCACAGCTGCCAGTTTGAACGGTTTAGTAAATCCCGTCTCGATACATTTTTCCCAAAATTCAGAACCTTCCATACTAGGGTAATCTAATTTCGTAGCAATATTAAAAAAATATGGAGCTATGTACGCGAATCATACGAATTGTTAGAAAAATGCATGTAGCCTTAAGATACAGTTTTTAATAAATATTTTAGAGGGCCTATTTAATAATAGTTTAAAAATAATAAGCAAGGCATACACTTTTTGCACTCTTTGGAACACTTGTATTTTTATAGATAGCACTAATTGTATATAAGACACCGACAGAAAAGCTGAAGCTTAAATATGTGTTATCGCCAAAATGTTGCTATCGATTTAATACCCTAAATAAAATATTATCTTTTTGAACGATAAATAATACGACTTTCGTAATAATGACGGTTTTGATATATTAAAAGTTATATTTGAAAAGTATTTTTTTTATATTTACAGATAATTTAAAACACCATCAACAGTAAGTAGTATAAATACAAATTTACAACAAATAAAGGAATTAAAAACGGGCATTTGGACTATATTATACCATATACCAAAGTATTATTTGGGTCATGTTTCGGAAAGTGGATACAATTCCGGGATATGGAACGGTTACGTTTTTTTTTTGTAAGGATACCTTTAAAAACCTATTTCGATTTTTTGTTAATTAAAACCAAAAATACTTTTATTATTCATTTTATTATTAATCATATTAAGATATTAGCCTCACGGAAATAAACTTGTACAAATAGCCGAAAAAGATAACAAAAATAAAAATTATTTAAAGAGGGCGCTGCCAAAAAAAACGGCATACATATATATGGGTGATATCAAAAAATATGATAAAAACCGTGTAACCACCGAATTTCTAATGCATGGATTACATTTGAGTTACATATTTCGATATATATCAGCGCATTGTCACCTGTTTTACAAAATTTATAACAATCTGACAAATTTTTGGTTAATACATAAAATGTGTGACCAATTTTATAGGCTAAATGTAAACTCCGTAACAAGTAACTCATAAGGTTTTTTAACTTTAATAGCTTATATTTTAATAACCAAGCTAAAGCTAAACACTAACTGTAAGAATTTTTATGAAGAGGAAAAGTGCCGATTTTAATAAAAATTAATACGTTTTACAAACTTTTTCGTATATCTTAGCTATCACGACTTCAACTCTGTAACGATTTTTCGTCATAATTATTGATAAAAATGCATATACCAGAATTTTGGAGTTATCTATTATTTATATTGCGAAAAGTATAATATTATTTATACTCAAATGATCGTTGGACTGTAAGTAATTATCCAGTATAACAGACTTGAAGCTTTTCTGCAGCAAGTAACATTCTTGAGATGAAAAAGAATGTCTTTAATAAGATTTGAAAAATTGTTGTAAACTCCGTTCCTAATTTTTACACCAAACTATTTAACGAGTAAGACAAATAATCTCATATTTGGATTCACCTTGTAGGCATCAAGATTGATGCGATTTTGTTTCGGAAAAAAAATTCTGAGAAAGCGTTTCTGAAAGAAAACGAAAAAAGTAACCAAATGTAAACTCCGTAACTGTAAACTCCGTAACCACAATTGTTTGCATCAGATTTCATTCAAATAAATGTAGATAAATGTTTAAAATATTTTAAAATAACCATAAACAGAGGTAATTTAACTAATATTTATGCGTCAAAAGACGATTCAACTAATAATTTTGCGTCAAATCAAAAGAAGTTATCAGTTTTTTACCCTAAGCTGCTGGAGCGAAAAACGATTGATTTTGCATTTCATTGGTTTTGAATCGATATTTCGAGTCATTACTGACATTAGTTTGACAAATTAAATTTGTTTCACACAATTTAAGAATTTTTTTGATCGTGAAATGTTATGTTTTTAATATATTATTTTGTAACTGCGCAACCACTGTTTGGATTTTAAAAAATTTTATATTTTTGAAAAGCATTTGAAATGACCAAAAATACAAAATTAAAAAAAAAAAAAAAAAATTTTTTTTCGCGGAATGAATTGTATTTTTATTCGCGAAACCGCCAATTTGATAAATACAAATTATATATCATTGGAAAGCCAGTTGAAAACCCAAATACGAAAAACTAATAAATTGAAGAAAATTCGTACGCAATTTTTTTTGTTATATCTTTTGCTTGCAGAAATGTAAACTCCGTTACAACAAAAAAAATTAAAATTTTGGAAAAAAGTTATTGCGACAACTTGTAGAAGAGCTTTTTTGGAATTAGGTTTATAATGACTAAACTTACTGATTCCATTAAGAAAAAACCGAAATATTAACACTTTTTGCTTCTCACAAATTTGGCCAAAAATTTATCACATTTTTTGATTTCACCCATATACATTTGGGGGTTCTAAAAAAAATTTTTTTTCAGTTTTTGATCATGCTACCCCCTGAAAATATTTGTTTCGGTGTAAAACTACGTCCCTTAAAAAATTAGGATAATCGGATATCGGGAAGACATGCCGCATCGGCCGTGAAGTTTGGCATACGGATTACAAGGGGAAAATATGACTTTTTGTGCATTTTCTGGAAAACATTAATATCTTAGTTATTATTATTTTATTATATTTATTTTAGTCCATAGAAGCTTAGAAACCCTAATACATATACTAGGTACATATTTTTTTTTTTTTATAAATTTTTCTTAAAACTTATTTAAATTCACATTAACTGTTGATTGCAAATAAATCGTGTTATTAAAACAACAAAACAAAAAATAAAAATCTTTGGAACAAAACTCACAACCTACAAATAACACTTAACAATCATCATGATAAAAGTTTTCGATTTCGTACAGTTTTTTGCTTTCTCACACTATTAGTTAAATACAATTTTTGGTTAATCGTTTGCTGGCAGAAACAATTTAAAAAAGAAAAATTATACGAGAAAAAATATCAAGATATACAATCAAACTGAATTAGTTAACAAAACAAATCTTTTATACTCGTAAGTTTCTTTACTTATTGAGTAAATAAGAAAGGAAATAAAACAATTATAGTTGGTCAACTCTGAGCTTGAGATACCCTACGCCACGGTACGATTTGGATCATATTCCATTAATGGGACCAAATTCCAGAACGGTATCCTCCTTATCTGGGCAAAAAATTCGTCGTGCAGTAAATATACACTCATAGAAATAAATCTGTAAAAATAGCAGAAAAAGCAACTAAGAATTTGTTAAAAACGATGCTGTAGAAAAAACTGTTAAATTAGAAGATTTTTTTGCTAAATACTAATAGAATAAGAACAGCCAAATTAAAACCGTTAAATTTGCAGAATCTTAGTTATATTTCAGTTAACTTTTAGTTAATTGAAAATAGCAAATTGTACTGTAAAATCTACAGAGAATTTTGTTAAATATTAGTAAAAAAAAATAGGAAAAATAAATTGTTATAACTACAAAATTTTTGCTATTTTTAAACTAAATTTAGTTGAATGTTAGTTAGTCTATTCTGCTAAAATCAACAGTAATATTTGCTAAAAAATTGTTTTCAAAAGACTGTTGTTTTCAAAAGACTCAATTTTCTTTTAACTAGAGTACTCAAGTAACCGCCATGGACCTTCGATGCATCGGGCGGCAAAAAAATACGTATCTTATTTTTTCTCTTGTTATAACGAATACTGACAAATAAAATTGGAAAACTAATTGGTTGGCCAGAAATGTCGATTTTTTGATCCCTTGCGTATGAAACTGCTCTATACCCCTTCCAGGTATTAGTGTAGGGAATAAATATATAAGCGCGAAACAAAACGGAAAAAATCCACTCTGCTGGGTGGAGTATTCCAGTATTGTGAGTACAGCTTTTGAACCCTGAATGAAACCATTACCCCTTTTATGACCAACGGTTGGATATTACCTTATCTTAATTTTTAGTATATTAGCTACGTTTTTCAGTTGGATTTCCGGGAGTGGCTTGTGGCGAAAGAAGAAAATTGTAACTTTAAGATCATACAACGACTTGGTTTGATATATGGTTTGAGAATTGAATATTTGTTCGTAATTTTTGGTAAAGAGTCATTTTGTTTTATCTTAGCTCTGAGTCATGAAAACTACGAAAATGTTTTTTATTTAATTCTGAAAAATTAATTGGGTCAGATTTGTATTGTAAAGTGGCCTTCCTTGTTAGAACGCATTCCAGCTAAATGAAGTATTATTTAAAGCTCCCTTTTTTAATGTATTTCTACAAAAGATGGTTAAGCAAACAAAAAGGTTCCGGTTAACATGTATGTATGTCTTGTTGATATAAAATGACCTTCAGTGGTTATGCCCAGCAAAATTTCAGTAATGGATGTGATTGCCCAGCTAAAGCAAGGTTTCAACTACTTACCAGTCTAGCCTACCGAAAACTGAAAACTGGGTTGAAAAATGAGCCAGTTTTTGGTTTATGCAGATGTAGTTTCGCTTGAAAGGATGTTTCAGGGCTTTTCAGTGATAACCTTTTTGATACTTTTTTGATTTTTTTATATTTTTATTGTAAAAACTAAAAACATTGTGAGGCTTTATATTGAAAAGTATATTGTCTTGGCTTCCAAGTTCATTTATTTTTACCCTATCCACTACGTGCATAGTAAAGCACCCATGAAATATATGGAATTTGCGAAAGTGTTATTTTTTCACCTCTCCACGTATTTTCCAGTAGATTGGGCGTAAAAAATAATATTTGTCCTCTCGGATTAAAACAGGCCAGTCAACCGCGGCTTTTAGCACTAAAAATGGACTAATTATTAATTAGTCCATTTTTAATTCAAAGTTTCTTTGCGCTATAACTCTTAAAATAAGGGTTTTACAGAAAAATACTATATGGGCATAACTGTAGGCAATGAAGTGGCTAGCATTTTTCTCATACACACTTTTGATGTATCAATGAAGTATTGTATTTAACCATATAAATCACTTTGATTTTAACCACTTAAATCACCATGACGCGTCATTGATATGTCAAAAATGTATATGAGAAAAATGCTATCCACATTATTACCTGTAGATATGCTTATTTAGTATTTCTCTGTAAAACTTTTACTTTAAGAATTATAGAGCTGTCCGTCCGTCCGTCCATCTATGCGCACGCTGCCCGTCGCAAATATTAAGCTACTTTAATTTAATTTGGTACGCCAACTTATATCAGCTCAAGGACCATCTACCCAGTACACGTATAAAGATCCCCCAAAAATGGGCATGTTCGTATACTACATGCAGTATATATTAAGATATTTGCTGGAAATTTCGTACACCGACTTATATTGATTTTGATTTTAATCAGAAGGCAAGCAGGCTAGGATTTTATTAGCATTAAAACAATATTGAAAGAAGAAACTGAAAAACTGAAGTTCTACATTTTTTATGATTTTTGCTTGTCTCCTAATTGTGCAGCAAAACTTTTTGCTAATTTTTGCAGGAAAAGCTATTTGCGAAAAAGGAGACACGGAGGAGATTGTACGCTATATAAAAATCTAGAAATAGAATGTTTGTATGTGTCTGTGTTGATTACTTCTGAGTAAAAAACAATAACAGAAAGCCGAATACACTGATAGAATTTTGTGCATAGTATTAATGAATTTATTCATTAATCCAATGATTTTTTCATTGAAACGTCCCCAAAGCTATTATTTATGTTAACTAAAATTTAACTCATATATAACTAAAATCTTGTATATTTAAGAGTCTTATTTTAGATGTTCGTATCTAACTAATATTTAGCAAAAATTATCGGTTTTTTTTAAAGGTAATTTTTAATTAATTTTTAGTAGTTTGAATTAAAATTTTTACAAACTTATTTCTATTAGTATATAAATCTATCACAATTATTTCTAAAATTTTGTTGGGATATTATTTTGTTTCAGGACGATAGGCTTTTTATTTTGTTATAACCCAGCAAAAACTTGGTAATGACTGGTCATTACTCATGCATTACTTAGATCTCATATCTCCTTACCCTTTGAATTACTTTTAAACTGAATGTAATGAGTTACCCATAATTATACCCCACACATTACTAATTCACAATAGCTGAAACAAATAATATATGATATAAATCATTAAAAACCATAGCTATGGCGTAGCCTAGGGATTAGCGTTTTTGCCTGACAGACATAAGATTCGCTGATCAATTCGTGTCTGCATCCATTGTTTTGTTTTTTTGTTTTTTTTTTGTAATTTATATTAAACATCTATTTACAGAAATGTTGATGTTAATTAAGCAGTATTTAATAACAAGTTTTGTAAAAAATAGACATGTATAACATCTGCAACAATAAATGTGTACATACGTTAAACATTAAAAATCATAGCGATGTCGTAGTGTAATGGTTAGAGTGTTTGCCTGACAACCGTGAGGTACGCTGATCAATTCGTGTCAGCTCCTATTAGTTTTTAAATTTTTATACTTTTTTAAATTTATATTCAACATCTATTTATAGAACAGTTGATAAACTACTTACAGGTAACATCAGTGTAATGACTTTCCTCCAATGACATCACCATGTTAAAATAAGTAGTTTAGTAATTAAAAGGTAACTAGTGAACACTTAAGATTTCAATACCTAAAACTCATTACATGGTAATGAAAGTTTTTGCTGGGAATGTTTCCCTTAGCATTTAACCTTCTCTTTTAAGAAGAAAAAAATGCACAACACAAAAATTCTTTTTTGTTTATTTTACAAAAGGAAACCAAATCCTTTTAATATAAAGTATTATTTTTAGTTCAGAAGCTAGTAACCCTTAAAAAACTTGTTTACTTTTTACAAAAAAGTTTCGTCTCTGTTTTTTTTTTTTTTTTTTTTTTTATCCTACAACACTATACAACTCAGGGTATAGTTAGTTTGTACTTATGTTTGTAACTACAAAAAATACCGGATATAGATCCATCTTGTAGTATACCAATTGATTCCGAATTATTTTTGAATTGTTTGAGTGATGTCCATCCATCTGTGCCTGTAACCATATAAACCTTGTTATTAAACTAAAGATCGCTTATATAACGGTATTTTGAACGAAACCTTTTGAAATTGGTTAGAGTCGATCCATAATAATATCTGCCTACCACAAAAAGACCCATTTGAATTGACCCGGCTAAAAAAGGTTTTATAAAATCACATCTCATCATATATAAACCTATATATATATTCATATCTAACTTGATTCGAAGAATGAAATATATATTTATATCATAATATATGTAATATAAGTATAATTTGATCTGAAAAATTATTATATCTAATTGTACATACTAATAATGTTAGATGAAAATATAAAAAAAGCTTTTAAAAATTGCCCACAAACATTTGTATTTTATCTAGCATTTAAATTAAAATAATCAAATACTATATTTTAAATTACCTTCCTTTTATCATTTGGTAGATATTTTGACAATATTTGAAAAAAGAATTTTAAAAAAAGTTTGCCATACTTTTTTAGGGAAATATTAAGCCAATATCGCCTCTTAATCACCTGGATGATAAAAATAAATTTATTGAAATTTTCTGTTGTTTGGAAAAAATTAAAACAAAATTTGTACAAACAACAAGGAATTGAAAAAACCTTCTTGGAAAAAAACAAATATACTGTGAGCGTCAAAATAAACTGTACAAGTTGGTTTATTATGTTTGCAATTTCATCTCAACCTTTTGCAATTATAATTTCTTTTAAATTTTATATTTCTTTTAATGATATATTTGCATTAAACGAAATAGTGTAAACAATATTTTTTTTCTTCGAAAATGTCAAATTTTGTGCAAACAAGGAATCATCGGTGGTAATATATGAAGCCGTAATATTCCATCATGACAACGCTCGGCCACATGTTGCAAGATTGGTTAAAACTTTTTAGAGAATAGTGGTTGGGAAGTTTTGCCTTACCTGCTTTATAGTCCAGACCTTGCCCCGATGCAGAACGCTTTCTCTGGAAGACACTTCACTTCAAAACAGGGTATCCGACATTGGCTTGATTCATTCTTAACCTCAAAAATTGAGCAGTTCTTTGTCCACGGAATCCATATGTTGCCAGAAAGATGAGAAAAGGTTATAGCTAACGACGGCCAATATTTTCAATATATTTATATTGTACCAATGTTTCACAACAAACTCCCAAAAATTGGCACAAAATCCTGTTACTGTAATGTCGTCAGGATCAGTTTAAATCGGAAGATTTTTGGTTCCTCAGAAACTTTATTTTGAAAATGGGTAAAAAAGCCTGTCTGAATATTTGTGAACTTGTGTTAAAATTCAAAATACTTTGGTGTCAGCACAATATGTAGAGCAGTACATAAAAATAGACTATATGGACAAGTTCCAAGAAGAAAACCGTATGTATCGAAAATAAATAAACAGTGACGTCAGAATTTTGCTAGCAGATATCAAATTAAACGTAATACATTCTGGAACAATGTGGTCTTTAGCGACGAGAGCAGATTTGAGATATTTTTGTAAGAAAAACCCAAGAACTCAGAATTTTCCCGCAGTGAAGCATGTTGGTGGTTCGGCTGTGGTATGGGGTGTATGGCTTTTGGTGGTGCAGGTTGATCTTAAGATTTTTTTATTGTTTTTCTATAAGATCTGAAAAGAGAAAATATATTTTGCAAAACACAAACTATTAAATTAAGTGCTAAAACAAAATATTGCAGTAAAATAAAGTTAAAAACATAAAAGTCTAACTTGTACAGTTTCATTTGATGCTCACAGTATGTCTCGCACGCATATATAAATTTTTTTATGAAATAACTATATTTCGACATTTGTGGTATGACATGGATACAAACGTAGCATAAATTGTCTATTTGGAAAACCAATTAACAAATTATATTAAATTAAAACAAATTATTTATTTTCGTAATTAATTAAACTTATTTAAAAATATCTTTTCACTTTAATAATTAAAAACTTCTCAAAGGACAAGAGTACACAAAAACTTATTAAAATTTAAAAATAGAATTTGTTTAACTTTGATCTTTTTTTAAAAAAGCACAATTAAAATTAAAAAACAAAAAAACTGACCTTGAATATATGTGAAATAAAAGGAAACAAAAACAATAAATTTCCTTAAAACATGATTGGATAAAACGTGTAAATGCCTCGTTTGACAATGCTCCAATAATTGCCAGTGGAGTAAGCATTAACGACTATTATTGTTTTTGTTTGAAATATAAAGCGAAAAAGTATATTGAGAGAAATTATGCGTGGGAGTAATAAGAATCAATTAGCTAGAGTAATTAAATAAACAATGGTAGGGGAAAAAACTACAAGATTTGAGGGGTTACGAAAATTATAATTATTTTTTTTTTGTACCCATTAACCCATATTATTCTAAGTTAAGAAAGCGTGTGAATTTTTCAACGAAAATTATTGTTGTTATTGGCAAGGACCTTTACCCAAATATGATTTGTATGTATTTTTTTTTATCTCAAGTCCTGTATTAGAGATATTTGCAACCAAATTCGAAAAGCTAACCAGTTGATATTTCTCAGTGGATCCAGATTTGTTCAAAACTATAATTTCAATTTGTTCTATTAATGAATATCTACGTTAATACTGAAGATATTTGAATAAAAAAATGAATACGCAATTTTCAGGATCTTGTTTAGTATTTATTTTCTCAGTTTTTAGAAATATCCGACATTAAAAACTTGAAATCAGTAGGACAGAGGGGGGATCCTTCGCCACATTTTTTTCAAAGTACTTTCATTTCTTAACCCCTGATTATTTTTCAAAAATTACTTTCATATTGTAGATCTACATATCTTGGCTTTAATTTCTATGATTTTTATTCTAATTATTTGCATATTTTCTATTATTTTTTTAATGATTTTCAAAGTAACCCAAATCGGCGTAACTGCCCCAAACTTGGTGGATATTCGCCAAAAGAGCAAGATACAATTTCAACAAAAAAATTGTTAATATGGCAAAGTCAATCTTTTAATGACTGAGATAAATAATTTAGAATAATATAATGATTCTTCAAAATTACAAAAAACTGAATAATTAATATAAATTTAAGAATGAACACAATTGTTCTAATTTACTATTAAACTTATTTTAAACATATAGAAAAGTCTTATAGAGCATCTTAGGCAGGGATGCACCAACTCTTCGTAGCTCCAGGGGACATCTGATGATTGTGCCCCAGAGACAGGCACTAACATAAAATTAAAATTCTTTCACACTTTTTGAGCATTTATTAAAATCAAATTACTATTTTCTGAAAGCCTAGGATCCTGGGTGTAACATAGTGAAAAATTATTTTTTTATCACACGATTTGAGGAAGTTATTGCAAAATGCAATTGCTTTCAATTATTTTCTTGGCACCCCAAAAAACACATAAACACGTCTGTCTTCGTCCACATGTGATGTAAATTCGTCAAAGTAGATGTCAAGGAAAGGCAATTGAAAAATGCACAAAATATATTTTTTCCAATTTTTTATCTCCCTTAATATCGGAGAAAATTGGGATTAGTGTATGTGCCCCACTGGCGAAGGATCCCCCCTCTACCCTATGTGGCAACTCCGTAGTGGTAATCTAATTTTTTTTTTTATTTTTAGTTGTAGCCAAACTTTTATACTATCTTAAGCTTTTTACTGCGGTGATATATTAAATACCGTTTTGGGATTAACGGTTCTTGAAGTTGTGTCGTTATATGACGACGCTAGGATAATAAGGGTTCGAGGTTGCTGCAACCGAATTGAATTCCAATTCATTTGCGTCAACGGAATAATGTTATGTCAATCGAATTTTGCTGACACAACCAAATTCATCGACTGCAGCAACAGAATTATGATTCAGTTTGGTTACAGCACCCGAATTGTTTTTTAGTTCGGTTGTAGTAACCGATTTTCCTTTCAATTCGGCTGGAGCAACCGAATTTTATATGAATTCGGTTGTGAATTTTGAAAATTTGAGTTATTTTGAAGTTCAAAATAAAAACAAAATTTTTATTTAATTATTGGTTTCTCTATATTATAGATTAATTTCTTTGGTGGAGATGGAACCAGGGCTAGTTGACCTTATTTTAACATTGGATGTCAAAAATCTACCTCTCAAGTCATATTTTTGTTGAAAACTACAAAAAGTGGGAGAAAGCTGGTCTTTTATGATAAAATTGTGTTCAAGAAGTAATGCTTTAAAAACTACTTCATTTACTACTTAACAAGTATCCGTTAGTGTATTTTTACAGCTTTTTTAGAAGTAATTATGCACAACTTCAAAAAATCACTTCTTTCATTGCTTCCAAAGTATCCGTTAGTATATTTTTCAGCGTTTTTAGAATTACTTTTGAACAACTTCCAAAAAATCACTTAAGTATTGTTTCTAAAGAGTAATTGCTCTAAAAGTGATCGTAAAAAGTGATTTCGGTATAATTTGGCATTTCGAAACGGATGGTCCCAGGTTCGATTCCCGGTGGGACCAAGATTTTTTTATTTTTTCTTAAATTCTTTTTTATTTTATTAATTTTTGTTTTAATATTTATAATTAATTTGTATAAAGTCAATATTTTTTTTAATTTTTAAAAATATGTATGTATGTATAAAAAAATTATGAGAAATTGTTTTTTATGCACCTGTAAAAATAGTACTGAAAACTACACTCTATTGGTGTGCACCTTTTACACTTATTTAATAAGTACTTTTATTGAAGAGCATAAGGAACAATATCTCGCAGTAACAAAGTGGTGTTTTTATGCCAGTCAACTTTCATATCAAAGAATAGCTCAGCGGTAGAGCGCTAGACTAGCAATCGTGAGATCGCAAGTTCGATAATGGTGGCGGCAATAAAAAACTTTTGTAAAATAAATAAAATATAATTCGTTTTTGCGAAGAACTCTTTTTTTACTTTTAATTGATGAAAAAGAGCTTATTTTGCACTCGTTCAAAAAGTACTGAAAAAATGTTGAAGTGTTCCTCTACTATGACAACTCAATGTTAAAATCATTAGTGTTTATGCTAAAAATGAAGTACATCTAGATTATCAATTGTAGTGCTTATTCTACTGCTTCGGCATCTCTTTTTTGCTGGGTAATTAAGTCTTCTATGTTCCATTTAAGATCCTAAAATTTGAGTGAAAATTATCACATTTTAGATCCTTTTATAAGTTATAATTTCTGAGCGATCAGAAATATGTTGGCTGGGAATGCTTTTCAGCAAAAAGTTGCTTTAAAGAAACGATACATGTTTTAGAACCGAGCAGTGGTAGTTATTATTTTTATACTCTTTTGGATAACGTTTTTGTTATTTTAGTATTTATTAATATTTGATTTGCTTATTATAATAATAGCTGTGTTTTCGACTTAACTATATCCGTTAACTCATAAAAAACCACAAAGTGCATAAAAACGCGTTTAAGATGAAAACTAACATATTACTTTTCGTATGCACGTTAACTTTCAACACGGATAATTATCAACGTTGAAAACTCAACGTTTATACATTTTCACATCTGACGTAACTTATTCGCGTTACTTCCTAAAAACTTTTGCCGACTTAGTTAGATTATAACTGAAAAATTCTAAACATAACCTGTTTAAAATTTTTTTGTACTACAATCCGTTTAAAGTTGTTTTGCTTTAAATACTTAACGCTGATAGGCATGAGACAAAATACAGCTAATAATAAATCTTTTAAATAAAAATATATTGTCTTATTGCGAAAAGTATTCTAAGAATTACTGGTAAAATAGAACTTTCTATTCGGTTGGGACAACACGGTTCTGTAAATAATTCGGTTGTGGCAACCGAATTTCCATAAATAAATCGGTCGACGCAACCGAATTTCTTTAAAAAATTCGGTTGTTGCAAACGAATTGGCATAACAGTTCTGTTAAGGCAACCTCACAAATTCGGTTGGAAAAAAAAATTTGATTGTTAAACCGTAGATGAACCGTAGATTAACACTAAAACAGTCTTTTGCACCCAGAAACAGATTCAGTTCTGATAACCGCATTTGTAGCCACTCGCATGGTTTGGTTGTGGTAGCCGAATTTTTCAGTTGTGGCAACAGAAAACCAGTTGAGACAGGACTAATTTGACTGTGGCAACGGAATCTCAGTTGTATCAAGAATAATTCGGTAGCCGCAACCGAAAATTTCATTTGATGCAACTGAACCATTCGATTGGCAACAAATGGGTTTGTCAGCACCGAATCTGTTTTCTGGGTGTACAGTTTACGGTGGGACTCATACTTAAGGGTTAACTTACACTTAACTATTAACCCTTAAGTGCATAATCTCTTCAATTTTAACCATTTTTTTATATATGATTTCTAACGGCGTCTACATTTCAAGAATAATACCAAAAAAAAAATTATTTAAAAAAATGTGATTTTTATTGAAAAATATTTTTTTTTTTCCAAACAGCTAAATTGTGATTATTTTAACGTGTATGAAAAAAATATATATAAACTAAGAGTTATACATTTATTGTCGTCAAAATCAATTTTAAATATTTAAACAAATATTTTTGAAACAATAATAAATTTTTGGGTTAACTAATAACTAACTGACAAACCTTTATGTGTAAATTCAGAAATGTTTTATAAACCCAGCAAAATCTTTCATTACCAAATAAGTGGTTATATAATGAAACTAAAATTTTTTAATACTTATAATTTTTGTTAGGCGAAGCCGTTTTTATAAGCAGTCTAGCTTACTCGCGACTATTTATTTATTTATAAAGATAATGTGAATTTGGTAACTACTTATTTTTTAACCACTAATAAGTATATAAGTAAGTCGTATTATTTAACAACTTGTAACCACTTATTTTTTAACTGCGTATAAGCACACGAATAACTACTTATTTTGGTAACTACTTATTTTATATACTTTTGTAATGCAGCGGGTAAGCGGGTGCACAAATTTTGTGCGTTTTTTCATGCAGCGAATATGGACAACTACTTACAAAAACGACCTTGTCGAACAAAGATAATAAGTTTTGACACCGAATTATAAGCAATAGACCCTAATTATACTGCTTATTATTTAGATATTAGTAATGAGCTCCCATTACTGAGATTTTGCTGGGAAGTTATAGAAGGCTTATACAAATAATTTTACAAAGCGTTTATGGATTTAGGGGTTAATGCGAAACCCAGAGTTAGCATTAAATTTCTTAAAATATCGAATGACATTTTACCTTTTTGTGACAAATTTTTTAAATATCATTTAATTAAATATTGATAAGAAGAAATGTATTACACCTTTCATAAACATAAACGGGACATTTTAATTTTGTATGTATTTTATTTTCTAGAAGTTTATAAAAAGCAAAACGTGACATTATACTTTACATAGCTCTTAAGAAAAATAAATCATAACACCTTTAAATAAGGAATTTATGATTTTCTTCTTTTACAAATTTATAAAAATATTCTTGTGTAATATGGTGCTGCCAACCTGATAGTTGGTTAATAAATATGACAAGACATTTTTCATTGTTTTGTTATAATTTCATGTACAATATCGGTACCGTTACACATACAGAACAGGGTGGAGCATAATTCGGGCAATTATTTCCTTCGACCAAAACTTCCATTTTAAAAAGTTAAGAAAAAAAGTAGTTAAATATAATAAAAAAACATGTTTGAACTGAGAAAAATTAAGTTTACAACTTACGAAAATAATGTTTGTGAGTTTTTAATAAAAATATATAAAATTAATAAATAAATTAAATAATTTCAATTATACTTAGGGCCGATTACTGAATGTTCGGTTAGCTGCTAACTGAGACTTTAACTGACACATTTGTTGCTGTTTCCATAAAAGATTTGAGTTTAACTGCTTGCATTATTTTAACTTAATATTCAGTAATTGGGCCTTAATTTAATACGTTTATTCAAAACATTTATTAACTACATATAATCAATTCAATTGATAACAAATATTAATATTTATTAATTTATATTGATATTATTAATATTATCTAGAAAGTGCTAATAAAACAAAGCACTAAAAATAACGGTCATTTTTTTATCATTAAAATTATTTACAAAAATTTATGCACAGTCGTACAGTTTCTTTTGACGCTAAGGATATTTTTTGTTCTTGTTATATTATTTTTGTTATTGTCATATTAGCTGTGTTATCGACATAACTACACTGAGAGAATTGTCTTCACTTTAGTAATGAATTTCTTCATAGTTTCAATGAAAATTGTCACTGGAACTCGTCCATTGAAACTTTTCATAGAATCTATGAAACAGGTTTCATTAAAGTCAATGTTTATGAAAAGTTCATAAAATTAATGAAACTCTTCACAAAACTAATAGGCCACTCCTCCAATGAATAAATCGTTCAGCCAATGAAGAGCTTCATAAATTCTATGAAGCTATTTCATTATTTATTATAGGTGGTTGTTGTCGTTGCTAAGTTGGTGTGGATAAATGAAATATATTTAGCAAATGCATAAAGCGCAATAAAATTGTAACATATTTTATGGATGTATAAAATATATCTAACGAAAGAATTCATTAAATTAAAAAGTTTCATAAAATTTTATAATAAGCTTAATTTAATTAATGAAATTCCTTATTAATGTTTCCAAAAAATATGATTTATAAAAAATTTCATAGTCCAAAATTAATAATAAAAAATTAATTTTAAAAAATATTTCTCTCAGTATGGAAATTAATGCACATCACTACACACAGAAAACAGATTCATTGTGACAACCGAGTTTTTTGCCAACTGAATGCTTTGGTTGGATCTACTGATTTCTTTGTTTGTGGTAACAGAAATTTGGTTAACACAACAAAATTTCGGTTAAAACAATGCATCTGAGTTGTGGCAGGAACACATTTGATTGCTACAACTAAATAATTCGATTGCTGCAACCAAGCCATTCAGTTGGCAAGAAATTCGGCTGTCACCATGAATCTGTTTTCTCTGTGTAAAACTCGGCCTTGTGGTTACATAAAACTATTGTATTTGAGAATTAAATGTTTAATATAAAATTCTTATTGTATGAAAATTTTTAAAAATGAATTAAATGACGATATTTTATGAAAAAATTAAAAAAAGTAAATACTATTGAACAATTACATTAACATTTTCATTAAATTTATGAAGATCTAATTTATGAAATGTATTTTTTAACGATGTATTTTTTTAACCAAATTATGGAATTTTATGAAGGAAGAGTTATGACAAAATTAATAAAATTAATTAAATATTATATACATAATGAAATTCTTCATTGATTTTACGAAAACAATTCTATGAAATTATATCATTAATATCATGAAGGATAATTCTTTCAGTGTACGAGTATATCAGTAGGGGTCGCCTTTTTCAATTTTTCGTTATAGCTTCGGCATTTAAAGTCGGATTTTAAAGTGTGATATATCGATTTTTTTGCCTCGAGGAGACCAGTGTTTTGCTATAAAGGAAAAATCCAATGAAAAAAAATTTAAAAAGGCGACCCCTACGTTCGGCAACCAATATATAAAAAAAAACATTTCTACTGGCTTTATCGAAAAACTTCCTAAGCAAAAGTTTAATGATTTTTTGCGGGTTTTAATTTTCTGACATTAGGTTGTACATTTGGGTTGTAGCAACTGAGATCTGGTGGGTAACTACTGGAAGGGGATACTTGAGCTCAATGGCCCGCAGAGCAGAACACTGGTCTCCTCGAGAGAAAGACACTGATGTATCATACTTTAAGATCCGACTGTAAATGCCAAAGATATAAAGAAAAAATTAAATTGGCGACCCCTACTTTCGGCAAAAAAAATTTTTTTTTTCTTGAAAACTCCTTGCAAAAATACTTCATATTGGAAGGTGGACGGCGCACTTTTTTTTTGTCTGTAAGGTGGTATGCTCTACTGTACAGCTGTAAGGTACTGTAAGCTGTATTAACGCTAACAGTTAATTACGGGATACTCGTAAGCAACAATTACCAAACATTTTCTTATTGGCCTATTTTATCAGATTAAAAAAATTTTATTTTTTACTTCGCTATTACAAAATTTCCGCATTTTTTGAGGCCTAATGACCCAGCACCCGATAGGTCTCTGGGGCTCTTCTTCCAAACTTATTTAAGTTCGAAATTATATTTTCGTTAGATACGTATGTGAAGTATCATGGCAATTTGGCCAACCACTATGAAATGTATAAATTATTTCCAAAATTTTTTAAAAATACCCCAATTTTTTGTGGTTGCGCTCGTACAGCTTCAACAAATTGTATAAAGTTTTGTTATTTTTACAATGAGTTTTTCACTGCAAAATTTGTGTTCCATGATATCAAAAAACATTTAGAGACAAATTCAATTCGTTTGGATAAAGAAGGAAGTGTTAATCATTAAAGCAAAAAATAATCGGCTGAGAGAAACTTGTTTAATTTTCAGCGTTCGATTATTTCGCGTTCTAAAGAAGTCTGTATTCTGATTATGTCAACATGAGATCGTCTTTTGAAGATTCAGTACTTTTGGGTTACCCTATATTTGTGTATGGAGATAAAACACAAAGTCATCTATTGTAGTATAATGAAAATGTATTATTGTACGGTAGAGCGACTCACCTTATATGGACCGAAAAAAGTGACCCCCCCCCCCTCAAAATATACCTGGGTTTTTATGAGGATTCTCAAAATATTTCGGGTCTGACAGTGACATCTCACGAGCTTGACCATTTATAAAAAGCTAGTTTTTTAGTTTTTGGAAGAATTTTGCATTTTAACAAATACAATATACACAATGTGGGTATCATATGAACGTTTTTTTAAAAGCGCATTTAACGGCATATACAGCATGTCGTAGCATGTCAAGACATGTCTCACTTCAAGGGATTTTCTATAAAAAAGGAATTTTTAAGTTTTTTTCGGAAAGGTTTGTGATTTAAATGTCAAATTAACACATCCTAGCCCCTAGTGGATTTAAGTGAATATGTGTTTCAGATTTTTTGGGGTTGGCGTTTTACCAGAAATCTAATTGGTGGTAAACTCATTGTTCTAAACGATAAATAAGGCAATCAAAATTTTTCTTTTCACAAGTACGTCAACGTTGTGTAGAAATAGTTAGAATAATTAATAATTTACTGTACTACAAATCTAATGTACCTACTATTACTGAATTCTTTTTTTCCAAAAACATCAGATTTCATTAACTATGGGGTTTGTTGCGAAATTAATATTATTACCAATTACATTAATAACAAAAGGCAATATGACATACACATGTACAAATTTTGGACTTTTTTCTTTCCAAATTGGCTTTGATATTTGAAATCGGAATTCGCCTTATAACACTGTGCTATTAGTCGCAAATGGGTAGCCTACTGGTAAATCTAATTCGAGTACGCTGAGTTCAATGGTTATAGCTGTTTTTCAAAATTAGCGCTCATATCCTCGATTAAAAACTTTGACGCTAAGGTACCAAAAAATTATATTTTTATACTCCTGGGATAATTTTTAATTACAAATTTAGCAAATTTGTTTAAATGTGTACAACAATAAAGAAGCTGTAATTTTTTCGCGATTGCGCATCATTTATGTCCCTTTTAAAAAGGGACCAAAAAGTCCCTTTGAGTGAAAAGTTAATGGGTTAAAATGTTCCATAAAAATATTTGTGATTAAATTTGACTATAAGTCTCTGAAGACCTTAAAGTTGCAAATTTGAGTTCAATGCCAGAAATAAGTAAAAACTTAAAATGTGTTTAAGGGTTAATTTCGCACTTATTCAGAATTGGCGCTCAAATGTTCCACAAACCTGTAGTTTAGGTTAGATTCAACCATGTGAATCTTCCATTTTAGGTATAGGATGTATTCAGCGAACTTATGTGAAACACTACGCGGAACATTTCTGTGGAACATTTTAACGATCTAACTCTTCAACTTACGGGTCTTTCTTGTTCCTTTTTAAAACGGGGTCAAAAAGTCGCTTTAATTGAAGAGTTGCAGGGTTAAAACCTTCCACAAAAATGTACCGCGTAGTGTTTTACATAAGTTCGTTTAACACATCCTATACCTAAAATGTAAGATGAACATGGTTTCCGAGTGCACATATGTTACAAATCTATAATTCAGAATCAGTTTTTGGAATGGACGAAATATTTAAAAAAGCTAATTTTGCTTTTAATCTACGCTAAATTTCCTATTATATGATGTAGAGTATACGTATTTACAGATCCCCAAAATTAAATGGGCGACATTCAGAATTTAGTTTTGACACAAATTTTGACGTTTACCGTTTAAAACCACCACCAATGGTAATGAGAGGGTTAATAGTTTGTATAAAGAAAATGTTTGCATTATCATTGTGTAAACAACAGCTACTTATGTAACTTAGTCACCAGAACCTTCCAGTTTAAGAGTTATAGATTGATAAATCAATTAACATTTGTGAGGGTAATTTTGAGGACACAGATCTTATTATACCCTACACTCTAATTAAATTCTGTTGAAATTTACCCAACTTATAGTAGGAAACTGAACTCCTACTATAAATTGGGTAAATTTACTCTATGTGCGTAATTGAAAAAAAAAATACGCACATTGTGTTTAAGTTGGTGCACAAATAATTTGTTATATTACATTGAAAGTGCGTAAAAATTAAATGAAATTTTGAAATTAGTGTGTTAATTTACTAAATTTGTGTGTAAAAAAGCACGTTTCACGTGTAAATGTACGCATAAAATGCGTAAAAATCCACAAAAAATGCGTAAAAATCCACAGAAAGTGCGTAAAAATAAAATATAATGCGTACATTTACAACAGGTGTGCTAACTTTAAGCACCATCCAAAAATTTTTTTAAATAAAATGACAAATTAATTTTTAGTACGTATTTTATTAATAATAATATCCGAGTCATTCTCTCATAATCGTTTATGTCCAAATTAGTCGTTTTGGGATCTTAAGGCATTTGTATAAAATTCATATAAAAATTTGTTATAACTATTGAATGGGTGCGATGACTCCTGCTCAACAAAATGCCTTCTTTGAAAGGGAGGCAGTAACCGTCAACAATAATGGGAGAAAACGCCTTAAGAAAGATATGGCCTATGCAGGAACAACTGTGTGCAATGACTCCTGCTCAACAAAGTCAGTATTCATTGAGTACTGCTTAACTTGCAAAGAAAGCATTTTGTTGAGCAGGAGTCATTGCACTCAGTTGTTCCTGCGTAGGCCATATCTCTCTTAAGGCGTTTTCTCCCGTTATCGTTGACGGTTACTGCCTCCCTTTCAAAGAAAGCATTTTGTTGAGCAGGAGTCATTGCACTCAGTTGTTCCTGCGTAGGCCATATCTCTCTTACGGCGTTTTCTCCCGTTATTGTTGACGGTTGTTGGTTGACTGCCTCCCTTGCAAAGAAGGCATTTTGATGAGCAGGAGTTATTGCACCCAGTAGTTCCTGCGTAGGCCGTGTCTCTCTTACGGCGTTTTCAATTTTGAAATGAGGTGTAGACTACCACATGCGTTAATAATAATTACCAAAAACAATTTCATGCTTATGTTGCTATTTCCAGACTCTAATGTATTTGTCGAAATGTTGTAATTCACAAAAAATAATCCGTTTTCGCTTTTTCTTTTTATTATTTATAATTTTTAAAGTAAATGAATGTTATTTTTTAGTTTGACTCAAGATCATAAATTAATATCACTTTCTGTTTAAATTATTTTCAAATCAAAGAAAGATGATACAATTTTTACATAATTTTTTTTCAATTTTTTCCAATTTGAATTGTTAGAGTATTTATTACTATTATTGGATAGTATATTTACCAACTTTGTGCGTAAAAATTTTATTTAACAAAACAATAGTAATTTTAGGCACAATGTGTTTATTTATAAGCACATAATGTCTAAAAATACTTTGTGTGTGTATTATTGCGTATGAAAGTGTGTACAGAAAGAGTTTACGCATTTTTTGTTTATATTTACCGAATTTTCGTAAAATTAAACAAAATATTACCCATTTTATAGTAGTAAATTTACAAACATTTTTTAGAGTGTACACCACTATGTTTATACCCTACACCACTATGTGGTCAGGGTATTATAAGTTTGTGCTGATGTTTGTAACACCAAAATATATTGGTCTTAGACCCACCTTATAGTATACCGATAGGCTCAGAATTTTTTTTTATTTAGATTTAACGATGTCCGTCTGTCCGTCCGTCCGTCCGTCCGTCTGTCTGTCTGTCCATGCATTCTTGTGCACACTCTACAGGTCGAAAATATTAAGATATTTTGATGAAACTTGGTACACCGACTTATGTCGGCCCAAGGACGACGCCCATGTCCATGTTTAGACCTAGTGCAAATATAAGGGTCCTACCAAAATTATACTCTTTATATGCTGCAGGTCGCAAATATTAAGATATTTTGATGAACTTAGTTACACAGACCTATATTGGCCCAATAACGCAGCCTATTGATTTTGGTGAACATAGGTCCATGTTTAGACCTAGTGCCCATATAAGGGTCCCCCCAAAATTATATTGTTTATACGCTGCAGGTCGCAAATATTAAGATATTTTCATGAAATTTGATACGCAGACCTATGTTGGCCCAAGGACGAAGCCTATTGATTTTGGTGAACATCGGTCCATGTTTAGAACTAGTGCCCATATAAGGGTCCCCCCAAAATTGGCTTGGTTACAAACTGCAGGTCGCAAATATTAAGATATTTTGATGAAATTTGGTGCGCTGACTCACATTATAGAAAATTTTGACACAAGCCCCATTTTAACCCATTCGAATTTTGGATCCAAACATTAGTTGGCTTTTAACCAGACTGGTATAGGGTATTGCATAGTCGGCATGCCCGACTTTAACCTTTTTACTCGTTTTTTACTCTCAACCTATCCGAAAATATGCGAGGAGCTGTAAAAATAACACTTTTCCACATATGGGTGCTCTAATGGACATGGATCAACTATTTCTTGTAACTTGAATTTAAATAATATTTTGTTTAAAGAAACTAGTTTGAGCAAAAAAACATAGCGAAATTATTTGAGTTTTTTTCAACAGAAACCATCAGCGAATTGACACATAAACTAACCACTGACGGACGAGTCTTTGGGTGAAACGAAAATGCGGCAATCTGGTGATTCCCTTGTGTCTTTTAAATTTTTCAATAAAAATGTTTAACCCCAAAGATAAACTTAAATATCATTCGACCTCCCAATTTTGAGATACAAATTGACCTTAGTGCTTCCCAATGTATACAATAGGATCTTATACGATAACATTGAATTTATTTTTACTATATTTTATATATAAATTTATTTTTTACTATAATGATGAATTTAATGAACAAGATATTTATTTTTGTGGTAAAAAGTTTCCAGTTTTTGTTTTTTGTGATAATAAACTCTTAACTGATTGACAATTCGAATAAATTTTTATGCGAAAAGTGATTTGCAATTTAAAGAAATTAATTCTTCGAAAGATTTTTTCATATAAACGAAATTCTGGTCGCATGTAAATAATACATTTCGAAGAAATGAAAACAAAAATATTTTACAAAATAAACCATTAAAAAAAATTAATAAATTAAATGGCTTTCATGTATTTTATTTCATTTCTGTTAATACTGCATTTAGACTGAGTAAAAACTACTTACTTTTTACCTAGTTTCTACTTGTCAAAATGCATATATAAAACACAACCAAAAATTAGTTTTGTGCAAAAAACTATTTAAATTCCGTTCAGTCTAAATTCAGTATAAAAGTAATACTTTAACTTCAATTTAAAAAAAATTGTTGCCTTTGAAATTTGTTGTAGCTTTTTTTTTTTAATAGTAACAAAAGCGCGTTTTTTTCTTCAAATTTTCCTCATTTATTTATTTTGAAATAAAAACCCAGCGGTGAAGTTTTTAAGGGAATTTCTGTGTATGCTTTTGTTTTCATTGTTGGTTCTGCTATAATAGTCATATATTTTAAAATGCATTTTGTTGTAATTACAAAATGCTTTTTAGGAAAGTGCATGAGTTTGCATGTTGTTGCCCTCTTTTTTTAATTTCAGCCCTGAAAACAAATTAAAACAAAACATAAAAAATAACTTAAAATTCCCACCACTATTATTATAGTGGATCTGAGGGAAGCGGGGGCAGGATTCAGACTAATCGTGTAGAGACGCCAACATTTGTGTTCGGTTTACAAAAACATATATTTTTATCCATATTAAAATGCCATTGCTAAAACAAACTTATTTTCATATTTAAAGCAAATGACAGAAATGGGCAATAATAATTATCTTAGTTCTAGCAATCTAAAGCATATGCATGCATAGCATTCTCTGTTAAATTGCTCTACCGAAAAATGGTTTAATAAATACACAAAATATGAAAAAATATAATAAAAAAACTTAACACGTTAACTGCAATTTAACTTCTTGAAATGGCAGCCAGAAAGCGTTAACGAAAAGTTGAGCGACGTTCGTAGAGCCTGGTTCGCCAGTCGTTGACACAACGTACCTGTTCTTTTTGTAATGTTGCACAACACAGCATTTTAATATTTGGGTGCTGCTTCGCTTTTTTTTTTGGTGTCTCTTTCAAAATTACTTACTTGTATATGGTAATTCATTTTTACATACATTTATACATACATATAAAAATGTTCATATTAAAAGTTAAAATATCATGCTTCACTACATGTTTTACGAGAATAGCAAATTCTAATAATTTTGTGCACTTTTGTTTGAAAATTTCTGTTTTTAGTAGTTATTAAAATAATTTCATTATATTTTTATACTTTGCTACTAAAACTACTAGAAAGTTCAATTTCAAAACCACTTAAAACTGTTATTTATACATATTTGCTTTTTTAATTTTTAATTTTAAGGGGGATACCTAATAACTACGGCTTAAGATACAGCTTGTCATTGGAATATTTTTTATAGCTTCTACGAATGCATTGGGATTCTCAAAAAAAAAAAAATAAATAAATAAATTACAAATTGTGATTTATTGATCCATGGTCTTCCCTCTTCCCCCAAAAATATTTATTTGGATATAAAACTATTTTTGCCAAAAAATAGGAAAATCGGATTTGGTGTAGACGCCCAATGCTTCGCCCATTGACAAAAATAAAAAAAAAATTTGTCTCAAATTACGATTAAAGACAAATTTTTTGAAAGATAATAAAATTACTCAAATAAATGTGAAGAAAAATATTTGGTCACAGAATTTTATGCAAAAATGACTGAACAGAAAAATGGGGTTTAATTGTTTCACGAAAATAATTCTCAAAAATACATTTTTTCAAAAACTGGTTCGAAGATATTTTTAATTACTTCAATACCCAGTGTAGAAACGGTAATGACATATCATTATTTTTTTGGACTACCAGAATGACACCCACTTACCTTTTGTATTATTTTAAAACATATAATAATGAGTTACTGATAATGACTTATTTTTATCATTATTTCAAATAGAAAATAATTTTTTAGATTTTTTTGAAAATTTTTTTAAATCTATTTCTAGACTCAATATTTTTTAAACACTGGTAAGGATATATGTAACCACATATTTTTTGATTTTTTGTATGTTGGCGAGTAAGCTTACTTGTGTGCAGCGGTCAATTGTGTTTTTATCTATTAAATATTACATGTCGATATAGCTCGGATGGTAGAGCTGTTGACTGGCAATCTGTAGACCCAGGTTCGATTCCCGCACCAGCAAATTTTATTAAAAAAAATACAATAAAAATTTTTTTTTTTATATAATTTATTTTTTAAAAAATCTATTTTTAGACTCATTATTTTTATCAGTACTGGTAAGCACATATGTAACGATATATTTTTTGATTTTTCGTATGCTGGTGTGTAACGACAACTCATTATTTTTCGCGACATCGCCATATAAAGGTAATAAGAAATGTAATAACAAAAGTAACTATTTACCATTACCAAGTATGTAGTTACATAACCACATATCTGGTAATCATTTTCTACACTGGGTATATTTGTAGTTAAATGAAAATATAGATTTTAGTATATCTTTGCAAAATAATTATTTTTTATTTCTCCTAAAAAAACATTGTTTGTTTGTTGAAAATCCAAAATTTACTTAAGTTTGTTGGCGTATAAAAAAAATTATATAAAATTAAATATTTTTTTTCCTTGTTTTGTAAGTTTATACTGTTATATAGTAGATCATCAAAAAATTAGTTACTATTTTTTACCACAAATTAAAAAAAAAATTAGTTTTTTTAAATCCTAAATTCATGATTTTTACTCAAATTTCACGCATTTAAGAGTGTTTAGTATTCAAACCATGTGTTTAGTATCCAAATCATGAAGAGTTAGAGGGTTAAAATGTTGCACAAAAATATTCCTCGCAGTTATCTACATAAGTTCGCTGAACATATCCTATACCTAAAATGGAAGATTCCTATGGTTTCTCCCTAAAATCTAGGTTTGTGGGACATTTGACCGCCAATTCTGAATAAGTACGAAATTAACTCTTAAACACATTTTAAGTTTTTACTTATTACTGGCACTTAAGTGAAAGTCTAAATGTTGATGTCTTCAAAGGTTTATAGTAGAATTTCATGACAAATATTTTTGCGGAACATTTTAACCCTCTAACTATGCAACCTACAGGTCTGTCCGTTTTAAAAAGGGGCAAAAAAGGTCCCTTTAATTGAAGAGTTAGAAGGTTAAAATGTTCCACAAACATATTTCTCGTAGTGTTTTACATAAGTTCGCTGAACATATCCTATACCTAAAATGGAGGATTCACATGGTTTCCTATTTTAATCCAATTTAATTTTTTTTCGTTGTAGAAAAATCATTTTAAGCTTTTAAAATCCATTTTTTGTGAAAGGCATTTTTTATACCCTACACCACTATGTGGTCAGGGTATTATAAGTTTGTGCTGATGTTTATAACACCAAAAAGTATTGGTCCTAGACCCACGTTATAGTATACCAGTCGGCTCAGAATTTTTTTTTATTTCGATTTAATGATGTCCGTCTGTCCGTCCGTCTGTCTGTCCATGCATTCTTGTGCGCACTCTACAGGTCGCAAATATTAAGATATCTTGATGAAACTTGGTACACCGACTTATGTAGGTCCAAGGACAACGCCTATTGATTTTGGTTAAAATCGGTCCATGTTTAGACCTAGTGCCCATATAATGGTCCCCCCAAAATTATATTGTTTATACGCTGCAGATCGCAAATATTAAGATATTTTGATGACATTTGGTACACAGAGCGAAGTTTGCCCAAGGACGAAGTCTATTGATTTTGGTGAACAGCGGTCCATATTTAGACCTAGTGCCCATATAAGGGTCCTACCAAAATTATATTGTTTATACGATGCAGGTCACAAATCTTAAGATATTTTGATAAATTTGGTACACCGACCTATATCAGCCCAAGGTAGAAGCCTATTGAGTTTGGTTAACAGCGGTTCATGTTTAGACCTAGTGCCCATATAAGGGTCCCCCCAAAATTATATTGTTTATACGCTGCAGGTCGCAAATATTAAAATATTTTGATGAAATTTGGTACACAGACCTATGTTAGCCCACGGACGAAGCCTATTGATTTTGGTGAACATCGGTCCATGTTTAGACCTAGTGCCCATATAAGGGTCCCCCCAAAATTATATTGTTTATACGCTGCATGTCGCAAATCTTAAGATATTGTGATGAAATTTGGTACACAGACCTATTTTGGCCCAAGGACGAAGCCTATTGATTTTGGTGAACAGCGGTCCATGTTTAGACCTAGTGCCCATATAAGGGTCCCCCCAAAATTGGCTTGGTTACAAACTGCAGATCGCAAATATTAAGATATTTTAATGAAATTTGATGCGCTGACCCACATTATAGAAAATTTTGACACAAGCCCCATTTTAACCCATTCGAATTTCGGATCTAAACATTAGTTAGCTTTTACCTAGACTGGTGTAGGGTATTGTATAGTCGGCATGCCCGACTTTAACCTTTTTACTCGTTTTATATTGTATTTCAAAATAAGCCAACGTGTTACTGCATATATAAGCAGCCGCCTTTTAAGCCTTATTAGAATATAATCCCAGCAAAAAAACAGATGCCAAAGCAAAAAGGACTACAATTTATGATATATTGTAGTGTTAACATGATTCTAACACTGAGTTGTCATTCAACATCTTCAATATTTTTTAAGTACTTTTTGAATGAGTGGATTAAAAGCTAAAAAAAATTTATCGAAAAAAAATTTAATTTTTTTGTTTTACAAAAGTTTTTTTATTGCCGCCACCGGATATCGAACTTGCGACCTCATGATTGTTAGTCACCACTTTGTTGTCATTGCGAGATATTGTGATTTATTTTCTTCAATAAAAGTCCTTTTTTATTAAATGCAAAAGGTTCACTGCACTTCAGTAATGTTTTCGCTACTATTCTCCATCACTTTTATTTCATATATTGTTAAATATTGAAAGATTAAAAAAATATTGATTAATTCTTCAATTATTCTTTAGAAGCAATACTTAGGTGATTTTTTGGATGTTGTTCAGAAGTAATTCTAAAAAAGCTGTAAAACTATACCAACGGATGCTTTGAAAGCGATGAAGGAAGTGATTTTTTGAAGTTGTTCAGAATTACTTCTAAAAAAGCAGTAAAAGTGTACAAACGGATACTTGCGAAGTAGTGAAAGAAGTAGTTTGTAAAGCATCACTTCTAATTTTTTTTGCTAGGATATTTATCTTACGACAGCAAAAATTTAATTTAAATTAATATATTGTGAAAATAATGGCACATCAGTGAAATACAAATATAGTTATAATTACTTTATTGTAGTTACTAGTGGATATTAGGCAGTATTTGTACTTTAATTTACCACTAGAATTAATATTTTACCATCGGTTTTATAATAGGATGTCATTAGACTTTTAGTAAAAATTTTAAATAATTTTTGATCCCCATGTGAAAATCGAAATATATATGAACATACATGATCATACATTGACTTGTATATGATCATGCATGAACATACGTGATCATATATGACTATGCATAGTTCAATGTATGACCATACATGATCTCATATAATTCCATATATCTTTGGATCCGAAATTTGAGGGTATATGGATGTATATGTCCATATATGATCATATATGAGTATATATGACTCATATGTGATCATATATGGTCATATATGAACATGTATTGTCATATACCCTCAAATTTCGGATCCAAAGATATATGGAAATATATGAGATCATGCATGGTCACACATTGAACTATGCATAGTCATATATGATCACGTATGTCCATGCATGATCATATACAAGTCAATGTATGATCATGTATATTCATATATATTTCAATTTTCACATGGGTTGTTAATTTAGATACGTTATGAATCGGAGGAACATCTTGAAACCGACTTCCTATATATTAACTTTTTTTCTTCTTACAGTGCCCTAAAAGTGGAGATATGGGCAATTAAAATTTAAACTCTGACTCTGGCCCCTACAAAACGGGTGCATGAAGGTTGTGGACATATATACTCACAATATAGCTGAAGTTTATTTATAAAGAAGTATGTAGGTAAAATTTGTTTTCAATGGAAGAATCAATTAAAATACCAGGAAACATATTGTTTAACTCTTTGTATAAGTTAATAAAAAACAAACTACAAAAAAAAGTATTGTCTGTATTGGTTTATATTTTTTTTACAATAGTTTTTAGTTTTCTATTTTTAGAAAAAATAATTTAAATAATTTCGTTGTTCTCTGTTTTTAAACAAAAAATTCAAGTATTTTCGTGTTTCTATTTTGCTAAAATAATTCGTTTATATACAAAATTATTTCAATTCAAATTACATGAAAATCTTTACTCATACGCACAAGCATAGTCAATACCTAACCTAAGTGTTGTGTGTGTTGTAGGGTTTTGAAAATTGAAATACAAAAAAAATTCGTCTATGAAAAAACAAAATCGTTTTTTTCCCCCGCTTTGTAGTTAAATATTGAAGATTATTTTAACAGACTTTAAAATTTTTTTTATTTCTTTTATATGTAGATTAATTAAGCTAAATGTTTTGAATATAATGAAAAATTGGTAGTCCTGTTTTTAATTTGGTTTTCAATACACTTAATATGTATTTTAGCTTGTGTTTATCGATATAATATTGTGAGTGTAGTTGCAGTTTTTTTTATATACACTAATAGAAAAAAATCTGTAAAAAATTTTGTTAAAACTACTAAAAATTAGTTAACAATTATGCTGCAGAAAAAACTGTTGAATTACATAAGAACAGCAAAAATAAAACTGTTAAATATACAGGATTTTAGTTATATTTGAGTTAAATTTTTGTTAATAGAAATTAACAAATTAACCTGCTAAAATCAGCCAAAATTCTGCTTAATAATTAGTAGAAACACAATAACGGAAAAATTTTAAATTTTCGAAGTTTTTTTTAACTAATATTTTTTTGTTTATTTAACATTTGCATTCAACTAAATTTAGCTTAAAAACGAGTAAAAAGGTTAAAGTCGGGCATGCCGACTATACAATACCCTACACCACTCTGGTGTATTGTTTGGATCCGAAATTCGAATAGGTTAAAATGGGGCTTGTGTCAAAATTTTTTATAATGTGAGTCAGCGCACCAAATTTCATTAAAATATCTTAATATTTGCGACCTGCAGTTTGTAACCAAGCCAATTTTGGGGGGACCCTTATATGGGCACTAGTTCTAAACATGGACCGATGTTCACCAAAATCAATAGGCTGCGTTATTGGGCCAAAATAGGTCTGTGTACCAAATTTCATCAAAATATCTTAATATTTACGACCTGCAGCGTATAAACAGTATAATTTTGGTAGGACCCTTATATGGGCACTAGGTATAAACATGGACCGATGTTCACCAAAATCAATAGGCTGCGTTATTGGGCCAAAATAGGTCTGTGTACCAAATTTCATCAAAATATCTTAATATTTACGACCTGCAGCGTATAAACAGTATAATTTTGGTAGGACCCTTATATGGGCACTAGGTCTAAACATGGACCGATGTTCACCAAAATCAATAGGCTGTGGTATTGGGCTAACATAGGTCTGTGTACCAAATTTCGTTAAAATATCTTAATATTTACGACCTGCAGCGTATAAACAATATAATTTTGGTAGGACCCTTATATGGGCACTAGGTCTAAACATGGACCGATGTTCACCAAAATCAATAGGCTGCGTTATTGGGCCAATGTAGATCCGTGTACCAAATTTCATCAAAATATCTTAATATTTACGACCTGCAGCGTATAAACAGTATAATTTTGGTAGGACCCTGATATGGGCACTAGGTCTAAACATGGACCGATGTTCACCAAAATCAATAGGCTACGTTATTGGGCCAATATAGGTCTGTGTACCAAATTTCATCAAAATATCTTAATATTTACGACCTGCAGCGTATAAACAGTATAATTTTGGTAGGACCCTTATATGGGCACTAGGTCTAAACATGGACCGATGTTCACCAAAATCAATAGGCTGCGTTATTGGGCCAATGTAGGGCTGTGTACCAAATTTCATCAAAATATCTTAATATTTACGACCTGCAGCGTATAAACAGTATAATTTTGGTAGGACCCTTATATGGGCACTAGGTCTAAACATGGACCGATGTTCACCAAAATCAATGGGCTGCGTTATTGGGCTAACATAGGTCTGTGTACCAAATTTCGTCCAAATATCTTAATATTTACGACCTGCAGCGTATAAACAATATAATTTTGGTAGGACCCTTATATGGGCACTAGGTCTAAACATGGACCGATGTTCAAAAAAATCAAACTTGTTCGTCCTTGGGCCAACATAGGTCTGCGTACCAAATTTCATCAAAATATCTTAATAGGTGCGACCTGTAGAGTGCGTACAAGATTGCATGGACAGACAGACAGACGGACGGACGGACGGACGGACGGACGGAGGGACGGACGGACGGACGGACAGACGGACATCGTTAAATCGAAATAAAAAAAAATTCTGAACCGATCGGTATACTATAAGGTGGGTCTACGACCAATATTTTTTGGTGTTACAAACATCAGCACAAACTTATAATACCCTGACCACATAGTGGTGTAGGGTATAATAAAAAAAATATTTTAGACAGCAATTTTTTTTTGCTATTTTTCTCCAGTAATATTTAGCAAAACTATCTGCAGATTTTACGAAATTATCTGCCGATTTTAAAATTTGCCATTTTCAATTAACTAAAAGTTAATTTAAATACAACTAAAATTCTGTAAATTTACCAGTTTTACTTTTGCTGTTCTAATTTTACTAGTATTTAGCAAAAAAATTTGCGAATTTAACAGCTTTTTCTGTAGCGTCATTTTTAGCTAATTTTTAGTTACTTTCTCTGCTATTTTTACAGATTTATTTCTATAAGTGTTCTTGTTTTTTATATTTTCGATCAATATATTAAAAATATTGAAGACTTTAGCTTTACTGGTGATATTTGATGAAATTTATAAACTATACAAAATTTACAGCATCGAAACAGCATGGGGAAATATGTATTTAGCAAAACCCAGCGGGAGTGTTACTACACTCAAAATAATACTTCTGTTGGCTGGACAGAACAATTTGTAACTTAAACAAAATTTGTTCCTGTTTTTTGGCTTAAAATAAAATTTGTTGATTTTAACAATTATTTTGTTAAATTTAATAAATCTAAATTTAAGTAAATATTTGTAAAACTACAGTTTTATCTTTAATTATACTGAGTCGTAGAATTACCTAAATTTAGGGTTTGGGGGCCTAGTCCATATCATGTGAGGGCATATAAAGCCACTTAAATGGAGCAAACATTTTGTCCGTTTTGCTCTATCTCGCTTAGTTTTCGTGATATGGGCCATTTTATGAAGTGGAAAATTTTTATTAAAAATTTCAGAGGGTCCAAGGCCCCGCCAAGGTCCATTTTTGAATAGAGATAACAACTTTCGCTGGAGTATTGCACAGTTAAGGGTAGTCGAAGTTTTCATCAATTTTGCTCTATCTCTCTTCGTTTTCGAGATATGGGCCATTTTAAAAAATCGAGAGGGAAAGAAATAGCGCATTCTTTAAAACTTCGGATACATTGGTTGCGCCATCCACCGGGTAATAACAGTAACATGAAAATATTATATTTTAACAAAAAAATTTGTAAAATTTGACGAATAGGTCCTTAAAATTTATTCACATGTGAAAATCGAAATATATATGAACATACATGATCATACATTCACTAGTATTGGATCATGCATGGGTATTAGGCCGGGTCGATTTGTGGGGAGGCAAAAAAATCGCCGAATTCTACTACCCCCCAACTGTTGACTTTTGTCCAGTAGGGTCAAGTTTTGAAAAATCACACTTTGACCCATTTAGAGTGCCCCAATCGAGTCCAAATGTATGACCGACCCCCACTAACTTTGGAGGGCCGATCCACCCATGTCAGTGGCACACCCCCTGGAACTCCCCTGGAGGGTTCCCCATACAAACATTTTAAAAAATCACCATTTTTGGCACTTTATTTTATTATTTTTTATTTATTTTATTTATTTTTATTATTTTATTTATTTTTTCTCCTTAGAAATTTATTTAGTCAGAACATATGTAAATAAAAAAATTAATTTAACTTAGTAATAGAAAAGAAAAAATAAAAAATACTGTTTGAAGTCTTTTTTGCTTTCAAGTCTGGGCAATTTCGCACGGCTCTCTAATGTCGTCGCCATAATAGCCTCTACATTTTCCGGTATAACTCGTTTGGAAACGCTAGCTAGCAATTGAACGTGTCGTTCTGTTTCTTGTATGTGTGATGGAATTTTTGGATCATTAAACGGTGGATCATCTTGATTTAAATATTCTTTCAAAGTATCGTATGGAATGCTTCGCGTGAATGGTGGTTCAAATACGTCATTTATTTCATTCATATTGATCATTTCCGTGTAACTTGTGCAATAAAAGTTTATATCTGGTTTTTTATAAGCTCTAAGTCCCGTTGGGTCGTCAACATCGGTTCGATAGCGTAGAATTATCTTGATAGCACAGTCGCGCTTTTCTTTGCTATCATCAAACAACATTGATAACAAGATATTTCCCGAATGCGCATAATATGAATTATCTGTAATTACTTTATTGACAATTTTGCGTAAACGAGGTTCTAGAAATCTTGACCAACTAATGAATTTGAAAAATAATCTACTACCGTACACGACAGAGCTGTAATACTTGATATTGAAGTACATTGGCACATAACATGTAATTATAAATTCAACCAGTATTCTTAAATTTGCATCTGGATTTTCCGTTGTCACATATAATCGTAATAGTCTAGCGGCCTTGGTGAGCCACCGAGAATGTACAATTTTCCCTGGTTTGATGTTTGCCAGATCCACTGAAACCACGCCGCTAGAAATTGCATGGGCCATGTCGTATAAGTACTTGGAATCGGTGGAAAATTCAATTTTTTCTGGAGCAGGGGGCATATTTTTCAACTCAATTTTCTGAAAGCCGTCCACCACCTGAAAATATATAAAAATAAAACAATTAAAAACGGTTGACAATTATAATACATGAGTGATAGCAATAACTTACCGGAAGAGTTTCACAAGTTTCGATTTGACGGCTCAATTTTCCGGTTGCCGATCTTGGTCCAGTGCTGGTTGATTTATCCAAAGCTTCAAACAAATGCCGAAACGGAAGTTCGTTGAAGTGTAGAAGGCAAATGAACCAATGCAATGGTCTTTTTAACAGCAATTCGAATCGTCGTATAATTCCACCGTTTGGGCCAGTGTTTGTTGGCTCCCATCAGTGCATATGCCAATTAATGCATCCAGTGATATATTTTTATCGTTGAAAAAATCATTTAATTTGGTTGTTTTGTATTCAGCGGTTTCATGTTCCAGTCTTACGTAACCAATCAATTCAGAATTCGGTTCTCTCAAAATAACAAGATGAGGTTCTTTTACCATTCTAGTATGATACTTCTCATCAATTGTATCTCTCGTTAAAGTATCATCTTTTCTGCCATCGAATGAAAATGCTAACAAATTGGTATCATCTAACCGTTTGCGAAGCACTTCTTGTCTGCATTTCTCTTTTTCTCGGCGAACTTTCGATTTATCCATGATGAGAGGTTTGCCATGGATATCTTTCATTTTTAAATCTTGGAAAAGAGCTGTTCCCATTGCTGATGCTACTCTATCAGGCACGCCAAATCTGTCACATACCAAGGCAAAGTTAAAACAATCGTATCTCTGTGTGTATTGTGAACTTGTGCTTATATCCAAATCTTCTTGAACCGGTGGCGGTGCGTATGTTGAATCATCGGGATCTTGGTATGTTGGCATTGATGACATAGACGTTGCTCCTTGCTCTTCAATTTCCATCGCAAATCCATCCATTGTTAGACTTCTCTGATTATGTTGATCGTGCATAAACTCTTTGAGGCGTTCGGGAACCAAACCGCATGCACATGGAGCTGCCTTCAAATCGGATTTACATGTTCCAATGAAAAAAATTGTTTCCAGAGATTTTACATACTCTGTAAATTGTTGGGGTTTGTTTCTTCTCTTGATTTGCTCTTGATATTTGTCAAGCAATCTATTCAATTTATTACATACACTTTTTTTCAGCATTATTTCCATACCAAGTTTTTCCCAAATTCCAATCAACTTATCTTGTACTTGAATAGTGAATGCTTTATAGGACAACTTTTTTTGTTCGCTCAAGTAAAAATAATATCTCAAGATATCCAGATGGGTTGGTAAATTAAGATCAGTCAAATCAGTAGACACACCAAAAACAGTAACATCATGCCTGGGTATATGACTCATTGGGTTTTCGATAGTTGTTGATGTTGTTATTGCTTCATCTTGCGGTGTAGAGGATGGTGGATTCATTGTAAACTTCTTGATTTGGAATGATTTTTTTTTAAATATTTTTTTATCTCAAATTAGCACTTCACACTTCGAGTTCTTCACAACGACTTAATGCATTCACAAAAACTGTTGCGTTATATATGGTCTAGGAGACGAGGTAATAAGAATGAAATGGTAATTCCAATTCTACCTGTAACCGATTTTGTTGTCAAAACTGCCCATAAAGTACTTACATGTAAATTAAACGTTAATCTGACTACAAATTCTGTTAAGCAAGTGCGCCTTTTATTACTTCTGGAAAATCCTTTATGATAATTTTATGCTCAATTCTACCTGTAACCGATTTAGCTTAAGTAAGTTTACGACATGCAGCCGTGTCTTGTGGTGGCTTAAAAAACCCACACAACCTATTTTACGACCTGCAACAGAACGACACGTTCAATTGTAGCTAGCGTTTCCAAACGAGTTATACCGGAAAATGTAGAGGCTGTTATGGTGACGACATTAGAGAGCCGTGCGAAATTGCCCAGACTTGAAAGCAAAAAAGACTTCAAACAGTAATTTTTTTTATTTTCTTTTCTATTACTAAGTTAAATTAATTTTTTCATTTACATATGTTCTGACTAAATAAATTTCTAAAGAGAAAAAATAAATAAAATAATAAAAATAAATAAAATAAATAAAAAATAATAAAATAAAGTGCCAAAAATGGTGATTTTTTAAAATGTTTGTATGGGGAACCCTCCAGGGGAGTTCCAGGGGGTATGCCACTGGCATGGGTGGATCGGCCCTTCAAAGTTAGTGGGGGTCGGTCATACATTTGGACTCGATTGGGGCACTCTAAATGGGTCAAAGTGTGATTTTTCAAAACTTGACCCTACGGGACAAAAGTCAACAGTTGGGGGGTAGTAGAATTCGTTTTATGGTTCCTTCGGCAAAGTTTCTTATTTTGATCCCTAGAATACGATTTTCACTGAGCCATGGGCGATTATTAAATCGACCCGCCCTAATAGGTATACATGATCATATACGTCCATAGACAGTTCAATGTATGGTCATCATCTCATATATTTCCATATATTTTCGGATCCGAAATTTTAGGGTTTATGGACGTATATGGTCATATATGATTATATATGAGTATACATGATTCATATGTGAGCATATATTGTCATATATGAATATGTACGGTCATATACCTTCAAATTTCGGATCCGTAGATATATGGAAATATATGGGATGATGTACGGTCATACATTGAATTACGTATGGACGTATATGATCATGTATGCCCATGCTTGATCATATACTATTGAATGTATGATCATGTATGTTCATATATATTTCGATTTTCACATGGGTTTTTAAATAACTTTCAAATTAACACTCAAAATTAATTAAATTACTGAGGATTTTTAGTATTGTGTTAAATGAAGATAACTAAAATCTTTGATAAGTTCAGTGTTTCAACTAAAAATTTGTTAAGAATTAATCAAGTCGATTTGAAACCGGTTTGACAGATTTTTCTACTGACGTATTATTTTACCATACACAAGAATTTTCATTGCCATTTGGTTTGGTTGAGATCATAATCAGTGACCCTCTAATTGTTGCAGAGTGTTTTCTTCCATTTAAGAATAATTTGGAAAAAATTAAAAAGTTCATATTTAGAGATGAAACGATTTTTGTTTTGTTTTATGAAAAACGACAAAAGTTGTTCCATGTTTATTTTATTTTCATTTGGGATCTCATAGGCTAAAGAATACATTATATGTGAATTGTCTCAAATTACATAATTTTATTAAAATTTTTAGCTGCAAAAATAACAAGTAAGAGATATACAATTGATGCAGAAACAATTACTGAATAAATATTTATTATTATTGACATAACTGTCATGACACAAAGTGTACAACTGAGGGTCAGGGGTGATATTTTGACAACATAAACAATACACCAACCAAACAAACATAAAAAAACCAACTATGCTACACATTAATGTAAAGACAGCAAACAATATACATTAAGGAGTCCCTTCAATTACCAGTTGTCGAATTTTAATGCTACCACCAACAACAAGTTTGTTCCGTTCTTAAAGTTCACGGGTTTGTTTTCTTTAAAATCGAAGCTCTCTTTATTCTTCGTTAACGCGAGATAAGACAAACCAATATTAGTACTGATCTTAACTAAACTAATGAACTTAGGTATAAGATATGGGTTCCACAGAAAAGTGTTTACTAATGGAAAAAGTCTGTAAAAATGTTAGTTAAAACTACTAAAAATCAGTTAAAAATAAACTTGCAGAAAGAATTGCTGAAATTAGTAAATTATATTTGCCAAAAATTATTAGGAACAGAAAATATAAAAGTGTTAGACATACCAAATTTTAGTTATATTGAAGTTAAATTTTAGTTAATAGATAGTAACAACTTAACCTGCTAAAATTTGGAAAAAATATTGTTAAATAAATAGTGGACTAAAAAACCATAAAATAATTTAGAATTTTCAAAGATTTTTTTTCGCTTTTTTTAATGCAAATAAAAATCGAGCTTTCTGAAATCTGCTGTGTACCATATTTTTGGCAAAAATTTCTCATGATTTTAGCAGGAGCGACTGCTATTTTCTTTCAACTAAATTTAACTTCAAAATAATAAAAAAAATTTTAGGTATAACAGTTAGTTTTCGATATTTTTGGTACACTAGTATCCAGCAAAAAAATTTTTTTTTCCAGATCTTACAGTATAATTTGTAATTTTCAATTACCTTAAAGTTAACTTAAATATAATTAAAATTCTATGAATTTAACAGTTTTAATTTTCCTTTTCTTATTCTGTTAGTAATTAGTAAAACAAAAAAAAAAAGGAAAAAAAAACAAAAGAAAATTTTAGCAGTTTATTTCTGCTATTTTTACAGACTTATTTCTCTGAGTCAAGAGATTATAATTATTTGAAAATAGTGCAAAATAATGCGGAATGCGACAAAATACTTTAATTTTTTTTTACAATATAGACTTTGAACGTTTTTTTGCAATGTCGGGAAGAATTTCCATTAATTTTTACTAAATTTCATTTAGGTTGTTCACAAGGGGTGTGTTATCTGTTGTATCGTCGTATTGTCCTAATAAAAAACAGAGTTGTTAAAATTTTTATTTGACTTTAGCAACGATTTTCTATTGTGTTTTCTATCTGTTAGCACACTCAAACATAGGACACTAAACGTACGCAAAAATGTTGTATCCTGCTATTCTCAAATGTGGTATTTTAGCAAATTAAATTTTAACAAACCTTATGAACAACCTCGGCTGAAAAGTCCGTAGGATGACATATAGGTGGCGCCACTAATTAAAATTCCATATGATATGACAAACCTTCAGATGATACCCGTCAAAATTTAATGAAAATTCGTTCATTAGTGAAGAAGTTACAGCTGGTTTAGTGACGCTCTTTTGCGATTTTGAAAACAATGGATTCAGAGCAATTTCGTGTGTTGATTTATGATTGCTTTCTAATGGGGGAAAAAACAGACTCGGACTCTGCTCCAGGGAGACAAATGGTAGAAAATTGGTTTTCTGACTTTTAGCGTGGTTGTACAAACACCGATGACGCCGAAAGCTCTGGTCGCCCAAAAGACATATTTGAGTACAGAGTTCAGATATTTTTTCACTCTACACTTAAAATTGCCCTGTTCAATATAATAAATATTACTAAAACATATATCACTACTAAAAAAATAATTTAAAATATTAAATAAAACACAAATAAATTTTTTCAATTAAAAGCACTTAAAATTAAAAATGGCGAATATTTGGAGTAAGTATTAAAATGTCGCATAAGTGCTGAAGTTTAATATTCCAATCTGCTGTCCACAATAGAGTAATTCCACAATTGCGAACGCAGCTTAATACGAGTACTTTTTTTTTTTGCAAATTTTTGAGAAAAATACATATTCTGGACATTATCATTCATAGTCAAGTCACAGAAAGCCAAACTATAAAATTCCACTGCTTTATAGAATGCCAAAAATAAAATTTTTCGCAAATTTAACCTCGAATTATTTCACAGAAATAAAAGGCCCTAAATTCATTAGAAAATTGTATCGCAGTTCAAGCCGCAGAACCTAGGTTGAGGTGTGTCATGAATTTTAAAATTAATACACACCTGTATTCCATAAAAAATTGTAAAAACTATTTTTTTTTTGTGTTTAGAAATAATAGCTGTTTTTTCTACTCACTTGGATTTAATAAATCCAAAAAGTATTTCTAAAAGTGCTCAACAGATGGGGTTAGATTTTTCCTATTTTAAAAACATTTTCTGTCCGACACTTCTTTCACCCCAATTTTTAGTACCGAATTCGATGATGAAGGATTCTACTTTAACTTTTAATTCATAATTATATTATTTTACATAAAACAGCGTTAAACAGTCTGCCTTTTCAGTTTTATCACTTCAGTTTATATTTTTACACAATTGAAAAATTCCATTGCAATATTTAATATTCACTAATTGGATTTAATTAAATTACTTACTGTAGAGTGAAAAATTGCCATTTCTTTTTGAGCTATTTCTCCATGTCCAAGATGAAAAATATGTATTTGGTGAGGTGTAGTTTTTGTTTCTAAACATATTTCATAAAAAAAATTTAAGAAAAACCTTTTATTTGTTAGTTTTTCAATTTTTTTGTTTCTCTTTTAATTTTCATTCGTATTTTTTTCTGACGTTAAATTAATAGGCTGTTTCATATATTTGTGCTTTTATTGTGGATTTATTAAATCCAGCTTTTTTTTTAATTTAATAAATCCATTTTTTGTATGAAAAGTTCTAAATCCAGGTGATTAAAAAACACGCTAAATATGTCGCCTCTTTTAAAAAGAAATTATTTAAAACTAAAGTTTTCCAATTTTTATTTTTCTTATTTTTAATTCGTACATCTGATACCAAAAAAATCTGGTGGACACCTCAACATACACACTATAATATACCCATTCGATTATATTGGTGTGGTGTATTAAGGGTTGCTGTTATATATAACCAAAATGTAAACAGATCAGACAATATTAAGATAATAATCCTTAACACACACACTCCGTTCTATTTTGTTTTTTTCTTTCCTCTTTATTTTGCACTCAAATCCGATTTTATTATACAAACAAAAAATAACTGCATATCAGATAAATATTTTCTTTTTTCTATAGATTAAAGCATATTGAATTAATGCATACATCAACGCTACACTATTGTATTTCAATATAATTACTGATAAACAAATTATTTTTGTTTTTCTATTAAAAGCAGATACACGTTTACATTTGTTCACCCTCTACTTATTCATTAGAATCTAAACTATGGTACGAGCATAATGATGGTCATAATTTGCTAATTTTTATTTGACAATTTTAAGCAATTTGAGAAAAGTATATCAAATGATTTTCCTATGAAAAAATATCTGGTATGTTAAAGTTAAAATCGTAATAAAATACCAAACTATGAGTTCTCAACTTATGACCATAGATGCAGAGTTTATAACGTACATTTTTAGGAAGTTTAATTATTTAGAGCTCTGCCATATGCATGCGTATTAATTTTTCATAATAATTTTGCCATATTCTACTTACCTTAGCATTTGATTCTTATAGCATTAAGGTCCATGTATTTTTTATATCTGTATATCAACTTAACCCAGAAAAAAACGAGATGCTAAAGCAGTAGGAAAAGCACTATAATTACTTGTTTTTTAACATAAACACTATTGATTTTAACATTGAGTTGTCATAGGAGAGGACTACTCCCGCTTCAACATTTTTTCAGTACTTTTTGAACGAGTGGAAAGGAATCTTTTTTCACCAATTAAAAAACATATATATATTTTTTTTAATTTACAAAAGTTTTTTTATTGCCGGCATCGGGTATCGAACTTGCAACCTCACGATTGCTAGTCTAGTGCTCTACCGCTAAGCTATTCTTTGATACGAAATTTGACTGGCATAAAAACAGCACTTTGTTATTGCGAGATACTGTTCCTTATTCTCTTCAATAAAAATACTTATTAAACGAGTAAAAAGGTTAAAGTCGGGCATGCCGACTATACAATACCCTACATCAGTCTGGTTAAAAGACAACTAATGTTTGGATCCGAAATTCGAATTGGTTAAAATGGGGCTTGTGTCAAAATTTTCTATAATGTGAGTCAGCGCACCAAATTTCATTAAAATATCTTAATATTTGCGACCTACAGTTTGTAACCAAGCCAATTTTGGGGGACCCTTATATGGGCACTATGTCTAAACATGCACCGATGTTCACCAAAATCAATAGGCTTCGTCCTTGGGTCAACATTAGGCTGGGTCGATTTGTGGGGAGGCAAAAAAATCGCCCATGGCTCAGGGAAAATCGTATTCTAGGGATCAAAATAAGAAACTTTGCCGAAGGAACCATACCTCTAAAACGAATTCTACTACCCCTAACTGTTGACTTTTGTCCCTAGGGTCAAGTTTTGAAAAATCCCACTTTGACCCATTTAGAGTGCCCCAATCGAGTCCAAATGTATGACCGACCCCCACTAACTTTGGAGGGCCGATCCACCCATGCCAGTGGTACACCCCCTGGAACTCCCCTGGGGGGTTCCCCATACAAACATTTTAAAAAATCACCATTTTTGGCACTTTATTTTATTATTTTTTATTTATTTTATTTATTTTTATTATTTTATTTATTTTTTCTCCTTAGAAATTTATTTAGTCAGAACATATGTAAATGAAAAAATTAATTTAACTTAGTAATAGAAAAGAAAAAATGCCCAGACTTGAAAGCAAAAAAGACTTCAAACAGTAATTTTTTTTATTTTCTTTTCTATTACTAAGTTAAATTAATTTTTTCATTTACATATGTTCTGACTAAATAAATTTCTAAAGAGAAAAAATAAATAAAATAATAAAAATAAATAAAATAAATAAAAAATAATAAAATAAAGTGCCAAAAATGGTGATTTTTTAAAATGTTTGTATGGGGAACCCCCCAGGGGAGTTCCAGGGGGTGTGCCACTGGCATGGGTGGATCGGCCCTCCAAAGTTAGTGGGGGTCGGTCATACATTTGGACTCGATTGGGGCACTCTAAATGGGTCAAAGTGGGATTTTTCAAAACTTGACCCTACGGGACAAAAGTCAACAGTTGGGGGTAGTAGAATTCGTTTTAGAGGTATGGTTCCTTCGGCAAAGTTTCTTATTTTGATCCCTAGAATACGATTTTCACTGAGCCATGGGCGATTATTAAATCGACCCGCCCTAGTCAACATATATACCAAATTTCATCAAAATATCTTAATATTTGCGACCTGCAGCGTATAAAAAGTATAATTTTGGTAGGACCCTTATATGGGCACTAGGTCTAAACATGGACCGATGTTCACCAAAATCAACAGGCTTCATCCTTGGGCCAACATAGATCTGTGTACCAAATTTCATCAAAATATCTTAATATTTGCGACCTGCAGCGTATGAAAAGTAAAATTTTGGTAGGACCCTTATATGGGCACTAGGTCTAAACATGGACCGATATTCACCAAAATCAATAGGCTTCATCCTTGGGCCAACATAGGGCTGTGTACCAAATTTCATCAAAATATCTTAATATTTGCGACCTGCAGCATATAAAAAGTATAATTTTGGTAGGACCCTTATATGGGCACTAGGTCTAAACATGGATCGATGTTCACCAAAATCAATAGGCGTCGTCCTTGGCCCGATGTAAGTCGGTGTACCAAGTTTCATCAAAATATCTTAATATTTGCGACCTGTAGAGTGCGCACAAGAATGCATGGACAGACAGACAGACGGACAGACGGACATCGTTAAATCGAAATAAAAAAAAATTCTGAGCCGATCGGTATACTATAAGGTGGGTCTAGGACCAATATTTTTTGGTGTTACAAACATCAGCACAAACTTATAATACCCTGAGCACATAGTGGTGTAGGGTATAACAAGTGTAAGAGGTGCACTCCAATTCAATATTGTTTTCAGTACTATTTTTACAGGTGCATAAGAAGAAAATTTGGTCACATGGTCCCAAGGACAAAACCTATTGATTCTAGATAGGATCGGTCCATATTTGGACCTATCGCTCACATGAGCTATATTTCCAATTTTCTCTTGTTTTATAATTTTATAGAAAATTTTGACACAAGTCCATTTTAACCCATTCGAATTTCGGATCCAAAGATTAAAAAAATGTATAATATTTATGTGAAGTAATTTTGATCTCCTCTATAATTTTAGTTAAACGTTTTACTATTTTTATTTATATTTGTGATTAATCTTAAACGAAATTTTATATCTCTTTAAATACTTTTTAACACTTGATGATATTTGATCTACAAGACGATGAAAAATGTTTGAAAAAAACTCTGTTGCATTAAATGATAATTTTCCATTTGTAATCAAAATGAATCAAAAGAACACTTACACATATTGAAAATGAAAAAATTAGGGAAAAAAGAAATTTTCTTTACAAATCCTTCAACATCTTTTAATTTTTTATACTCCTGCACAATTTACATTGCTTTTTTAGAAATTGCCAAAACTAAAGAATGTAGAAAACAAAACGGAGACTGAAACTGAAAAGGATAAAAATTCCACTAAAAAAAACATCACTCTGTAAAAGATATTGAGCAAAAATCATGCTTGCATTAAGTATAAATGTTGGGTAATTTTATGGAAAATTACATGCAATTCGTATAGAAAGATGTATATTTTTGCAACATGTACAAAACTTGTACAAACATACAAATAAATACTGATTTCTTCTTTTTACTGAATTTTTTCTTATTTTTCAAGCATTTTTTTTTTTTAGTTTTAGTTTTTTGGTATATTATACATTTTTGATGAAATGCTTAAATAATGCTTCTGTATAATAAGCTGGAATTGTTACATTGGGGTTTTTTCTTAATATTTTTGTTTTTATTTTTTTTTTTCATTCTGAACGTAAGATAAAATTGTAGTTCTATACTGCTTTTAGTAACACATTTTTTCTATAAATATATATGAACTTTTGTGTTTTCTTAGGACCAAAGATGCAAATCTTGATTTCGATTTTCCACCGTTTGTTGCTCTATTTGTGTTAGTTGTTGGCTGCTTTATTTTCATTTAGGTAAATTAGAAAAAACACAAAAGGGAATTCTTTAAAAAAGTAATCAAAGGTTAAATCATATATAAGTACTTGCGCTTGAACAGAAATAATAAAAAAACAAAAGGAATAAAAATAGTAAAAAAAGAAATAAATAAAATAAATTAGTTGGCTTCACATTAAAGCATGAGAATATTAGATAAAGTTAATTCATATCAAATCAACGATTGGGTGCAGGGCTGCCACAATTGCCGATTTTTCGGCATTTTGACGATTTTTTATTAAAAAATATGCAAAATACCGATTTGCCAATTTTTGGTCGAAAAATGCCGATTTTTTGTTCAAACTCAAAAACACGAAATTTTAATTTTTGGTGATTTACAATGCATTAAGAAATAAGACAATAATTCTATCTTTGACATTTCGAAAGTTCATGTAAATTCATGTTTGTTATCGTTAGCTAAAAAAGAATTTAGAATAATGTAAGACTTCAAGAAATTTAATAGGATTTCCAAAAATATACAGATTGTTCAGAACCGATCAGTACTCTCTAAATTTTACTATGTAATTCAATAAAAGGTCGATATGGATAATTTTTCGTTAAAAGCCACGCCCACTTAAAATAAGTGACAAAATAAAAAAAACAAACATTACGCTAAAATTTTGTACAATTTTCTGAACCATCTTTTCGCCTTTGGGGGCAAATTTAGCCACTATTTTGATTTTTAAAAATAAAGGCAACGAGAATAAAATTAGAAAAATTAGCGAATAAGATTAGATTTTGATAAATATATTAAGTTTTGTAAAATTAAAAAAAAATGTGAATATTTAAACGAAATAAAATAAATCTAGTGATTAAAAAAAGGGCCAATATTTGCATAATATTTCAAGGTGTACGGTTACCTTAAGTTCGGAGAAGAACTTTTTTTAAAAGCTGTAAAATTAATTTATGTACATAGTATTGGTCAGATAATATCCGAATATGTATCATCAAAATATTCATAAAATTACAAAATTTTTTTATTATTATTTCTTTTATCTTAAGCCTTTATTTCTATTTAATTGTTAAACTTAAAACATACTATTTTACACGAAATGTCTTTTTCACATATTTTTTTATGTAAAGTAACATAAATATTATATAAATGAGTATTTTTGAAAGTGCCGATTTTTTGCCGATTTTTTAAAATGAAAGTGCCGAAAATGCCGATTTTTTTGGGAAAATGTGCCGATTTTTCATCAAAATCATCTGGCACCCCTGATTGGGTGTCCTCCACTTTAACAATTTCGTTAAAAACTTCTACGAAGGTTTTTTTTACTCTCATATTTTTAACTTGTGGCTAGCGTTGCCACATGGCCTGAAATCACTTGATTGTCAATTTATTTCAAATCTTGTCAAGTTCCCAACTAAAATATAATTTGTTAAGCTTGTAAATTATTCTATATTAACCCTCTAATGCCCAAGGCCGCTTTTTGGCGGTCTTTAGATTTTAAATAGTTTTTGGCTAAATAACAATACTTTATTAAACAAGTTGTATTATATCCATAGAAAACTTAACTGCCTACTTTTTTTGCCTTCAAACTTTTTTTGTATAAAGAACGGGTTTCAAGCGAGAAGCACCTAAAGTGAAAATTTAGAAAATTTAAAAAAATTAACTTTTTAAAACAGAAAAAAATATTTGAAAAATTGCCAAAAATTCATTTACGATCTGATGTACATTACCGATAATAACGAAGCTATTTTAGAGTCTCTAATTGTAAAATCAGTTAAAAATGTTTATCCAGGACTCACAGGATACCGCCAGGATACGTTTTACAAATAGCTCTCTAACTTAAAAACTAGCGAACAGATTTTCTTGAAATTAAACACAGATTATATACTCAGAGGAAGTAGTAAGCAGAACTAATTTCGACAAAATCTATTGATGTTTAGTGCCAAATTTCGTAATTTTCAAAAAGCGAAAATCGCCATAACTTTTGAAATAACAACAATTGATCAAAAATTTTCTGTACGTATTTTTATTTTATTGATAGTGTTATTTACAGAAAAAACCGAAATTATTTGACTACTGGGTTTCAAGATACGTCTTCAACCTTTGTTGTGCTATATCGCCTAAATAAAGCGATAAATTAAAATTTCAATATTTGTTCCATGGTAGATTTTCAACGCCAAATATATGGTTTAAATATTATTGTAATCAGGAGAAAGAGCATTAGAAGGTTAGTTTTAATAAAATTGTCTATTAACATTCTTAACCAAGAGAAAAAAAAATTCACTTTTAAAAATGCATTTCATTAAACGAGCATTATTTCCTAAAACAATTATTATGAAATTACTTAATTGAAAGCTAAATTCTTAAAAGCTTTATATAATATGAATAAATTAAAATTTTTTAAAATTTCTTTTGTTCATTTATTAAAAAGGTGAATGAAAGGTTTCTTTAGTCAAATGAAGTAGAAAAAAATAATAAGATAAAATGAAGGCTGCTCATAAGGTGTACTAAGTATTTTATGACGCCTCGCACAGTTGAAAATATTGGTCATTTGTAGTTAAAAACTCAAGCATTTTTTGGCAGATAAAACGCCCAAATTTTGCACACATCATCATCATATTTAATATATTTTCCATTACATACATGTATGAATATTATTTTATTCGAACAAAGGATAACCTCAAAAGATTGTTTTTAAATATAAAGTATTGTAAATTGTTTGTCCCTTTTCATATTTAAAATCAACAATAGCTGTTTTTTGTCTCATGCCTATCAACGTTAAGTATTTAAAGCAAATCTACTTTAAACCGATTATAGTACAAAAAAATTTTAAACAGGTAATGTTTATAATTGTTCCGTTATAATCGAACGTTCTTCACCAAAAGTTTTTAGGATGTAACGCGAATAAGTTCCCTACGGGAAATGAAGGGTCGATTGATCCAAAGTGACAAATCTGTGACAGGTGCATAGGGGACAGGTTACAAAACTGATGTAAACCCAAATTTCGGTGTATCAAAAAGTGGTAATTGCAGCAAAATATTCAACATCGTGACTATTGAAATGGAGGCCAAACATTAACTAGTTCATTTTGGATATATCCTATAACTGGAGAAAAAGTATCATAACATCAAATTGGCAAAAGTAACTAGTACCTTTGCAGTTGAAGTAGTGATATAACACAGAACAGGTGCAGTATAATTAGATGTGTATGAAAAAATGGCGATCGGTACCGTAAAACCCTATCCCGTGACTGTTACAAAGTTTACATAATACTTAACTTTGTGGCCACAGAAATGATGACATAATAATAAACTACGAGTAGTTTAAAAATATTGTTCGGATACGAGTATGCATAATAGATTGTCAATGACTAACAAAACAAACTGTTCAGTGACTGACTGAAAGGCTGTACAACCCTTTTGGATTTATTCTCAAACACTGGGGATGTTATATCCAAAAAGTCAGAATTTTTTATTGGATATTTTGATTTCCGGTTCTTTTCTCTAATCGTTGGTGAAAATGTTTTATAATACCGATATTACCATTATGAAATAGAGGAAAGTATTCCAAAAAAATCACTAGGGAAGCTTAAATCACTAAGGGGTCGAAATGACCCATTGGACTAAAATAGGTACATCACATCTGTATTTTAATTAAAGAGAAGATTAAATTTATGTTAATATCTAAAAACTAGCTCAAAAAGCCTAAAATGACCCGAAAACCAGTTTAGTGTTGAATTCAGGAATGGTCTTTGTAAATTGCGCATATATTTTCTTATATGTAAACTTAACAGGGTTTTACTTAAAATATGTGCCCAGATTCTATAATACGATAGACGATTATCGCACATTTTTCGAAGTTTAATAACTATTATATTACATACAATTTTTAATTGACTTATTGGCATAGACAAGCAACTTGATGGAACCTCACAAGAACAAGTCTAAAGCGGTCAAACCGCACGATTTCGGTGACTAGTTTAAGTCGCTTCTGTGTGGGATAACCATGCCCTCAAATCGGTCGTGCAGAATGGCCAGGTCGCTTCAGCTATGTGGCACGTAGCGCCGCCTGTTAGAGCCACATGTCGTTCACATCCATATCATCCAATTTTGGCCAAAGAAATCATCATAATGTGATAATTACATGTGAAAAGGAAATAACGATAGAAATTTTCTTCCGATTACAAAACATTCATTGTGTAGGTTATGATTGACAAGACTTCAATTAGCCACACTCATCGATGTGTCGAACATGGTGTGTTTCGTTAAGAGATGATGCTATGGGTCGTAGCCTGTGTAGAGGGTTGGTCGTTTGATTTCCGGTCATGGAATACACAAAGTTTTTCATATAGAGGCAATTTAACGATAAAAAATATTTTGATCAATTCACACATAAACTTCTTTTTGTAAATGAATTTTAAAAAACTGTATTTCATATTCGAAACGTATATAAAATTGTTCAGAATTTATGCAGAAATCCTGAAAAGAAACTTGAAATTTTTAGGGACCTATAAACGTCATTCCATTTTGCCGAAATTTGGTCCGTATGTATATACGACTTGTTGCGTGCACACAAGGGTACATGGACAGTAGAGCGTACCACCTTACAGGCAAAAAAAAAGTGCGCCGTACACCCTCCAATATGAAGTATTTTTGCAAGAAGGTTTCAAAAAATTTTTTTATTTTTTTTGCCGAACGTAGGGGTCGCTATTTTACATTTTTTGTTATATCTTAGGCATTTGCAGTCGGATCTTAAAGTATGATACATCGATGTTTTTCTCTCGAGGAGACCAGTATTTTGCTCTAAGGGCATTTTGACCTCAAGTTTCCCGTTATAGTAGTTACCCACCAGATATCAGTTGCTACCACCCTAATGTTAGAAATTTAAAGCTCGCAAAAAATCATTCAACTTTTGCTAAGGAAGTTTTTCGCTAAACCCAGTAGAAATTTTTTTTATATATTGGTTGCCGAACGTAGGGGTCGCCTTTTTAAATTGTTTTTAATTGGATTTTTACTATGTAGCAAAACACTGGTCTCCTCGAGGCAAAAAAATCGATATATCACACTTTAAAATCCGATTTTAAATGCCAAAGCTATAACAAAAAATTAAAAAAGGCGACCACTACGTTCGGCAAAAAAATTTTTTTTTTTTTTGAAATCGCCTTCCAAAAATACTTCATATTGGAGGGTGTACGGCAAACTTTTTTTTTGAGGTACGGTCTAATGGACAGATAGATAGACTGACGGACGGACATCGCCAAATCGACTCAAAACGCGATTCTGAGTAAATCGGTACACTAATAGGTTGGTCTAGGTCCAATATTTTTTGGTGTTACAAACAGCAGTATAAACTTATTTTATCCTGTCGAAGTAGCGGTGTATGGTGTGACTAGTATTTCTTAACTTACGTTAAAATTTATATGTATACTTTCATATATGTATTTTTTAGAATATTGTTCTACCTCAAGTCCAAATTCGAATATGACATTTTGAAGCAACAAATAATTTCTAATATTACAATATTATCGTATTCGAATTTGGACTTGAGGTAGAACAATATTCTAAGTAAATGTATGAAAATCTATTTAGAAAGTCCGAAAAAACTATTTTTGAATTTTTAGTGCAAAAATTAAAATAATTTATATGTGTAGCTTATATTGAATTGTAATCATGAGTTAATAGGGGTTTTCATATAAATGCGTATTATACTTGTAAACAGTGTAAAGTTGGTATGTTTATGAGTTTAATATCAATCTCCATACATGAAAAATATGTTTATATTTATACAAGATTTACATGGAATTTACGAGTTTATATGAAAACCCCTAATATTTATGTTTTTGGAATTTGGAATAAACTGTTTTTTTTTAAAATAATTTTTTGTGACTTTGTGATGTTTTAAAAACAGATTCGGTGACTTGTCGTTTTACTTAAGTTCAGTGACTGGATCCTTCTGGGTTCTTCCAGCACCCATACTTATTATGACACATGGTGAATAATAAGTGACATGTTACAAGTCAATTAGTTTCAGTTAGTCCTGTGACTTGTTAACTTAGAGCAGTATAGTGATATGTCACGAAACTATTATTATGTACTAGTTCAGCAACAACACACATATTGACTAATGTGTGACTAGTTTTTTAACAAATATTTTTCTTTAGTTCTGTGATAGGTGCGCTTAAACCAGTCACCTGATATTTTATTTCTCACTAGTTTCGGTACATATCACATAATGTCTAACATGAGACTACTTCCGTATTAGATAATTTTAACTTGTTATATTGCATACTCTCTTAAACCAGTAGTGTGATATGTTATAAACGACAAGCTTTGCGACAAGTTACAAGTAGCTCAAAAGGAGGAAATTGCCACCTCCTATGACAAGCCCATGTTAAAGTTGCCGGTTACTTTCATATAAAAAAACCGAATCGAGGACCGGTGACTCCCACAAAGTTCCAGTCACGTGACCAGCTCTGTGACTGATCCATTTCCCGTAGGGTTACGTTAGATGTGAAACTGTATAAACGTTGAGTTTTCAACGTTGATATTTATCCGTCTTGAAAGTTAACCTGCATACGAAAAGTAATGTGTTAGTTTTCGTCTTCAACGCTTTTTTATGCACTTTGAATTTTTTATGAGTTAACGGATATAGTTAAGTCGAAAACACAGCTAATATTGATCTTGCTTTCGATAAACCCTCAAAATTTTATACATGTTGTTATAAACTTATTTCCTGTTAAATATATTGATTAATTTAAAGGATTTACCCTCACCAGTGGTTTAAAATGTTAATTATTCTCTTAATTTCAATATATAAATGTAATTTTATTCTTCTTTTACCTTTTTTAAAACTGCAAATTAACAAAATATATTCACGTATATGTTGCAAAAACTTTTTAAAACAATATAAATAAATAAATAAAATAAAAAATGTTAACTTTATTTAAAGAAAAGCTAAAAATGTTTCAAAGATATTTAGTTTTGTTTCTATCTTTGTTGACATTTTGACGAAATTACCAAATTATTTTATATTTGTTTTTAACAATTTGTGATAATAAAATAAATTATGATACTTATATGTTAAAATGTAGTTTATGTTTTATAAAATTTACAATGTCTAATTTCCACAAACTGCTTTCCTGTACTTTAATTATAAGATTTAATCTTGTTGTAAATAAATAAAAATAAAATTATTTGAAAACGAGTAGAGAGTTGCGATTAATTGATTAATCAAACTTCCTGATTAACAAAAATTCTGATTAATCAATTAATCGATTATTCAACAATTTTGATTAATAAGAAACATGATTAATCGATTAATCAGTTATTTCGGTTTTTCAAAATAATAATTAATTGATTAATCATGATTTTGATTAATCAAATTTATGAATAATTGAATAATATCTTGTTTTGCTCCGTTGAAGACGCCTTTTAGCTCCAGTTCAATACAGATACATGAAACTTAAGAATGGACGTTGGTCAAGTGTGACCAGTGAGCGAATAGTCTGTCCGATTTTCTTTATTTGGAGATATATATAGCATCGCACAAAACAAAGACAAAATTGCTGTAATTTTTTTATTTTCAAGTATTTTTTCAATATTAATTAAAATTATTCAAGTTCTGATTAATCAGAATTAAAATTATTCGGTTTGTTTTTTATATAAAAAAAGTATTTTTTCAATATTAATTAAAATTATTTAAGTTCCGATTAATCAGAATTGAAATTATTCGGTTTGTTATACCCTACACCACTACGTGGTCAGGGTATTATTTTTAATATATAAAAAGTTCTTTATTTTTGATATTTCGCTACTCCATTATGTAGCCTTTTCAGGAAATAACAAATTATAAACAAATTTGAAAAAAACTTTCAAATTGGTTTATAATTTGTTATTTTCTGAAGATGCTACACAATGGAGCAGCGAAATAAGGACTTTTTATATATAAGAAACAAACCTTACGCTCAAGAAAATTGTGGAGTTAAAAATTAAAAAGAAGGTTAAATAAACGATAAGAATATACAGTTTTGTTTATTTTATGTATGAAAACGTTATAAAATTGTTTATATTTTAAAACATTTTGATAGTTTGAAAATAAATTAACCAATCACCATGATTCAAAAATAAGCCAAGTAAAATCATAGTGCTAAACAAAATTTTAACTAAAGTCGACTTTAACAAAAATATACATTTGGAAAATTAAGATAAGAAGAATGTTAGTTTCTAATGAAATTGAAATATATAGTAGAAGACAAAAAACTATCTAACAAAGATTTGCTTAGGTGCAGAATCTCTGGTTTGGAGGTTAGAAGATAAGATCACGCCTTCAAAAGATATATACACATACAGCAATTGGACATCAAATGAAAGATTTTCATAAAATTTAACAAATGCCCAACAAAATTTTGAAATATTTTTCAATAAAAAAGTTTTGAAAAAAAAACTTAAACTTGTGCCCTTAAGAAAGGAATTTCGCAACTATGGTTCTTTACAAATGTTATTCGTTTTTGTCCCCTCTATCAAGTATTCAAATTGCATTGAAATCTTAGAGTTCGCGCAAAGAAGCTTTCCTGTGAATTTAATTTATATGTGCATGTGTATTTTTGTGCATTTATAAAAGTAATTTTGATGTTGGCTTTGAATTTTCAAAACCAAAATTCTACTTCTTCAACTATGTCGTTCCATTGTTATTCTGCTATCAGACAATAACATGAAAACCTCAGGGATTTTTCTTAACAATTTACTTTTTAACAAAAAAAAATAACCATAGTAATGTTTTTAACTAATATTCTCGAAAGCTAAAACCTTAGAAAACAATAATGTACAAGGTAAATATTTACAAAATAAACCACTTGTTTACACAAAATATTTATTAAATAATCTGAAGGGCGTTTGGAAAAAATTAATAGATTTTTTTCTAGTGGGCTTAAATAAATTATGTTAAAATGTGAGTGAAAAAGTTATTTTTTGGCAACTAAATAATGACTTCATCCGTTATGGATTTTGATGAAAATGTATATGGACGTTACTTTTTTGAAACAAGATTTTAGATTTATGGCTCTTTGAGTTCCCGAAATATTAGTTCTTAAGATCATTAATTTTCAGAAAAATCAGTAAATGTAAACTTATACTATAAAAACTTCATGCCAAGTTAAAGGTATTTTTTAAAACCTTTCATATGATACCTTAGTTTTACATGTTCTACAAATACTTTGAAAGATACTTTTGTGGAACATACATAATTAAGATATCATATGAAAAGTATTAAATAATGCCTTTAAACTGATATAAAATTTTTACTAAAATGATTTTTTCTATCCTTTTTCAAAATTTTTGGCCCATAGCTGCCAAACTGTCGGAAACTCAGTAAACTAAACTTCAGACAAAATATCCCTTATAATATAAAGTAGGGCATACACGTTCAATATTATTGATAAATTTTTCAAAAATCAACCAATCAGAACATTTTATTTTTAAATACTTTGTTCTGATTGGTTGATTTTAAAAACATTGATCAATAATATTGAACGTGTATGTTTGCTTTAATTCATAATTTTTCAGAACATTTTAATATTAGAAAAAGCTTTTTTCACATTTTCCAGCTGTATTTTATATCGAAAATTCGAGAAATGTATGAAAAATGTAGCAAAAGGTAAAAAGAAAGATGAATTAATCAATATCTTTTAAAGTTGATGCTCTCGGTGAAGCCTGTGAAGTTTATGCTCTTGGTTTTTTGGTTGGTTTTTCAGGTCCATGACCTGCATCACCATCATCATCTGAGATTGATAGCACATTCAATGGCATATCTCTTTCGGTGTGTCCTTCAATTATATCGTCCTCCCCGACTGCGGTACCTGCATCTTCATATCAGGATACCTTATGACTTCACCAACAAATTTCGGCAAGCACTGCATCCAGCTTTTTTCCTTTGTATCGTTTTTCCATTGGCATCAAAGTGGTGATGCAGAAAATGTAATTTTAATGTAATAAATGCATTGATTTTATGAAAGTAATTGAGCATTGTTTTCACCAATTTCTTTGCTTCGTCTGGCTGTATACGATTGATTCCTAAAACGCCCTCGATTACAGCTTTTATTACATCCCAGGCTTCCCGGTGGTTGTTTGTAAGCACGTTAGTGAATATTTCATTTCATTATTTTTTTTATATTCGGCCCATTGAGAACACCTGTTGAAAATATAATACGGAAAAAAATAGATGTGAAAATATTTAAAAAGGCAACAATACCGTTTTTAATTTTGTCATTGCTGAGTTTTGGAAAGATGTTATCCAAACAGTGAAAAATTTCCCCATTATCTTTGACGGCCATTTCGATGAATTTCTTAGCAATTCCCGATTTTATATGCAGTGGCGGCAACAACGTAACGTCGATATTCTTTATTAAAGATTCATTAACCCATTTTAACCGTTTTTAGTTTCGCTTTTTCGACAGATCTTTTTCTCCAACCGTTACACTGATAATGATCGACTTTTCTTCGCGAATTCCAATCACAATGGAAACAAAAGAATTTCGGAAAACCATCTTTGAAATAACACCCTGCAATATGTTCACAACTTTCAGATCACAGCAAATCTTCCAATTATCGTCATTATATTTGATTTTCTTCAATATATTGTCTAATGTTTCATAAAATTCCTTCTTATTTGTGCCAAATTCAACAGCACAACCTTCAAACTTGAAACTGAGCCGTCAATGAATAATCCCCAGTCGACGGCGTTATATTCCATTCCCAATTTGTTCACTAAACCTTTGATGTCACTGCAGTAAGTGAACGTATATAAATGCTGAAATTCGGCTTGGCGTTTCCAGTTTGCCGTAGCGCTAACTTCCTGCTGTGTGAGTTTTCTGCGCTTCAAAAATGAGGTAAAAAATTGTGAATTCCGTTGCGATAATCCCAAGTTAGCCACAATGTTATCCATTTCGTAAAATATTACTATAGCAATAACAGCACACTGTATTCGGCATGAAATCTTCACCACTTGTATTCACTTCATCGAAATATTGCATACATGTAAAGCTAAATTCCGGAGTTAACAAATTTTTTCGCTCCTTCTTTCCAACTTTGGGCACTCTACGACCACAAACGTAACAAAATTCATTTATTTTTGGGCACTTGTTATTATCCATATTATTCAATTGCTATTTAGTCAAAACAATGTGTTATTGTCTTGTCAAACTAATCACAGTATGCGGCCAGAGTTCCAAGCAGTATGGCTTAAAATCGCGCATCCCCGCCGATTGATTTTGAGAGATTTAAGAGGCCGCCATTTAACTCGGCTCGCACCGGCTGAAAATATATACGAGCCTGCAAAAAACAAAGCCGTCGATATAAAATACAGCTGGAAAATGCGAAAAAAGCATTTTCCAGTATTATAATGTTCTGAAGAATTATCAACTATATTATAGGGAACACGTTTTCTGAAGACTACTTTACTGAATTTCCCACACTTTGGTAGCTGTGGGCCAAAAATTTGAAAAGAGACAGAAAAAATGAAAATTTTTCGACATTTTTTTCCGTTTAGTTTTTTTTACACTTTTTTTCTCCCAGTCTTTAGCTACAATTGTGCCGAAGACAAGAAAACAAAATTCCAATTGGTTTCCGAATAAAAAAATTCGCCGTACAACGTCGAATCTAAATTATTTTTGCAATTAGGTTTCGAAAAAAAACTTTATTTTGACATATGTAGGGGTCGCTTTTTTAAATTTTTCATTATATCTTTGACATTTACAGTCGGATTTTAAAGTAAGATACACCGATGTTTTTGTCTCGAGGGGCACAAATGTTTTGCTCTAAGGGCCATTGGCCTTAAGTATCCCACTTCTAGTATTTACCCACCAGATCTCAGTTCCTACAACCATACATAGAGAGAATTTTCCTGGACGAGTTTTAATGAAATTTTTCAGTAAACTAATGAAGTTTTCTTCACAAAGTAAATGAAAAATTTCCTAAATATGATGGAAAAGCTTTATATATTTTATGAATCTACTTTTAATGAAACTTTTTCATTGCGTGTATGAAAGTTTTAATAAATGAAATGAAATTTTTTAAAACATTTTTTGAAAAATTCCATTAATTCAATGAAAAGTTTCATTGGACGAGTTCCAGTGCAACTTCGTTATTTTTATGCAAAAATTCATTAATATCATGCAGATAATTCTATCAGTGTAATGTCAAAAATTTTAATTTTTTTTTTGTTGCCGAACATAGGGGTCGCCTTTTTAAATTTTTTTCATTTGATTTTTCCCTTATTGAATTTTTCTTTTCTCCTCGAGGCAAAAAATTCGATATATCACACTTTAAAATCCGGCTGTAAGTGGCGAAGATATAACAAAAAATTAAAAAGGGCAATCCCTGTGTTCGGCAAAAAAAAAATATTTCGAAATTGCCTTGCAAAAATACTTTATATCTAAAGGTGTACCGCACACTTTTTTTTTTTTTTGCCTGTAAGTTGATACGGTCTAATGTGCAACCCATGGAAATTTTCTGTTCCAAAGAAACGGTTTTAGAATAGCTACTTTTCCTTTGTAACCCTTTCCATTTTCTATTTTAACACCGAGGATTTTTATTTGAAATTTTTTCAGAGTGGAAATGGTTGTTTTACCAAGGAACACATAAGCAGGGAAGTACAAGTTTGTACTTCTTTGTTTATATGTTTCTGGGTTCTACAATCAGTTCTGGAACTAGTCCTAAAACTTCTGGAACTAGTTATATAACTCATTCTCTGTGAGTTATACCTTAAAAGCTCGGGCTTCACAACCGAACCATTCAATTGGCTACAAATGCAGTTGTAAGAACCGAATCAGTTTTCTTGTAGAAGCTTTGTGATCGAGCTCTACTGGAGCCCAATCGATTTTTTCAAGTTCAAACTTTTTTATTAATTGAGCGAAAATTTTTTTTAGATACACCACTAGCTAAACAACCTTGCGACAGTTTCGTGACAGGTTCCGTGAACGTTTTTTTTTTTTTTCAAATAAAAGAACTAATCCAAGGACTAGTCATATAACTTGTCCTGTGAACGGTTCCCTTTCCTACAGGGTATGTTGAAGTCTTTGCAGTCTAAAGGTAGTCATTAAAAAAAAAAAATTTAATTTTTCTCTAAATATAAGTGCGCCTTTTTCTAGATATTGTAAGTAGAGCACCAATGTTATTATGTAGGAAGCTGTATTCACTCTATGCGAAAATAATTGAATTCACGCTACACAGTAAATATACTGACACTTACTTCTCTGTAATAAAATCATATAAAAGCTGGGATATATAATGCATTAAACTCTGTAACAATATATAAAGAAGTTACAAAGAAAGCTACATACATATAAAAGAAAATATATATGAACACAGGAGCGTATGTCGAAAAGGCAGATTTTGAAATAAAAACAATTTACATGTTGTTTATTTAATAAAAAAATTAAAATAGATTTTTTATACTAAACTTTATTCGTCCCACAAGGAAGATTTCAACAACGGTGAGAGTTGGACCTATAGGTAATGGTATTTAGATTCACCCTGTTTTGATGCAGGATGAACTATAGATTGACAAAATACGCCACCTTGGGCGTGAAATATTCAAATTTGAGTCGATTAGAACATCATCGGAATTCGTTGAAAAAGGAACATTCACTTTTAAAGCATGACTGTTTTCTTTACATTAAAATAAGAAAATACAAAAATATAAAACTTGACGCAAAAGAATAATTTTCTACTAAGAAATTATTTAATTCAAACAGGTACTGTTTGAATGTTTTTTTTAAATATTCCCCAAATTTCAGAAATTAAAATATTCCAGGATTGTATTATTGTACGATCGGGAATAATAATTGCATACGGCTCTGTAAGTAACATATACCCTACTAAGGTGTCCCTTAATGTGGGTATTATCGAACATCAATGCGAGTTTTAGTATGCTAATCGCGAAAGTATTAAAATTTTTTTAGATCGGAACAAAGGTTTTCAAATTGTTGGAATTTTCACTGCTTGTACATAATTGTAATGGAAAACTTTCCATTAAAATTTGTCAATCACAATGATATTTTGTTGGAAAAATATATAATCACAAAAGCGCGAGTTGGGGATTAACCCAATATGACATATTCTCCTGTAAAATGTGTAGTTTTTGAAATAAGATACTTTTTTAAGTTTTCATATAAACTCGTAGAATATTTCGGAAGCAATAACTCGGAGAAGTATTTGTTAGAAGAATATTCTGATTGTAGAGTTGTTGAAAAAAGTACTTATTATGTTTTTTCATAACAAGGAAATAATTGGACTGAACAAGAATAAATAAATAAAGTTTTCATCGGCTAGCGATTAAATTAAAAAAAAAAATCAGGAACTTTTCTGCGAATATTTAGGATTTTAGTGGAATCTGTAACACAAAAGCCGGATACAACTATATCTGATTTTCCTTACCCAGTGCAGAAATGGTAATGACATATTACTAATAACTAGTTACTTTTTCCATTATTTTAAAACAAAAAATAATGCTTTACCCGTATACTTGCCAGCTTACAAAAAATATAAAAATATGTGGTTATACAAATTCTAGCCAGAATTTAAAAAATATTGGGTCTAAAAATAGATTTTCAAAAAAATTAAAAAAAAAAATCCAAAAAATTACTTTGTACTTGCATTAATGATGAAAATATGTAACTCATTATTATATTCCTTAAAATAATGGATTGTAATAATTGGATTGTATCGCTGAGATGGTTTTTGGAAAATTTTAGGTTTAAAAAAATTCGAATATTCATAATTTAAAGGACACTATAACGAATATACATTGTGTTTTTACTAGGATTCCTTGCGCGCTTTTTACATCTTTGTAATATGCATAAAAGATGAATATGCATATACCATATGTAGGTATACTCGATTGCACTAAAATTGTACATTTAAGAAAATTGAACAATCTAACTATAAAGGTAAATTTTACTAAATGGGTTTACTATAAAATGGGACAAATTTATAATTAAGAAAAAGGCAATATTTAATAGTTTCCTTATTTTGAAACAGTAATATGGTATCATCATTTTTTGAACTACCCAGAGTGACAATTTTTAGCTTCTGCATTATTGATGTCATTGTATAAAATAAGTGGTTATTTAATTAAACTAAAATTTTTTATTACTTATAATTCGGCGTCAGTTTTTGTTTTTTCCTACACTCATAGAAATAAATCTTTAAAAATAGCAGAAAAAGTTACTAAAAAATAGTTAAAAATTATGCCGCAGAAAAAAACTGCTGAAGGTAACAGATTTTTTTTGCTTTATACTAATAAAATAAGAACCGCAAAATTAAAATTGTTCAATTTACGTTAGCTTCTAGTTAATTGAAAATAACAAATTGTACTGTAAAATATGCAGAAAATTTTTATAAATATTTGCATATTAAAAATTGCAAAAATAAGCTGTTATATCTACATAATTTTTGCTATTTTTAACCTAAATTTAATTGAATGCAAATAGCACTCTATGCTGCTAAAATCAGTAGAAATATTTGCTAAAAAACTTGTCAACTGCTGTTTTCGAAAGCTCGAATTTTATTTGCATTTAAAAAAAAAATCGAAGAAAAAACTTAGAAAATTTTAAATTTTTTTTTGATTTTTTAGGTTGCAAATTATTTAGCAAAATTTTTTGCTGAATTTAGAAGGTTAATCGGCTATTTTCCATTGAAAAACATTTAACTCAAGTATAACTAAAATTCTAAATATATAACAGTTTTAATTTTGCTGTTCTTAATTTACTAGTATTTAGCAAAAAACATTGCTAATTTCAGGGGTTTTTTCTGCAGTATCATTTTTAGATAATTTTTAGTAAGATTTATTTCTATTAGTGTATTAAACGAAGTCGTTTTTATTAAGAAATAATGTAATATTGGTAACTATTTATTTTTTTACTACATTCAAAATATTATTACTATATATTATTATTATTTTTAAATGAATATACAGTTAAAATGCAAAGAAAGTTCATACACAGAATTGAATAGAATCAGCTGAGATATCTTAAGAATTAAGGTTTAAAGCAAAATAGAGTAATAATAACAAAGGATAAAAATAGCATTGTTAAATTTCGTTGGTGTTAGTCTAAGTTGAGTTGTTGATAAGAAATTTGATTTTCTTTCAACGGTCACATAAGTAGACAATCACTAAATATTAACCCACTCAAGACGAAATACACTGATGCTGGCGTTGTAGCGAAAGCCGAAAATACGTATTCTGTATTGCTGATCTTATCGAATTCTTTCAAATATATTTTTATTCTTTGTAATTTACTTGTAAAAATTGTATCATCTTTCTTTGATTTGAAATTAATTTAAACAGAAAGTGATATTAATTTATGATCTAGAGTCAAACTAAAAGAACATTCATTTACTTAAGAAATATATTTTTCAACTTTTTTTTGTCGTTTATTTAAAAAAGAAATTACATATAAATAAGGATTTTCTGTTATAGTTAATATTTTCATTTTAAATGTGTTGTTAAAAAAGAAACCCTTTTATATTTCTAAGTCAGTTAAAACGAGTAAAAAGGTTAAAGTCGGGCATGCCGACTATACAATACCCTACACCAGTCTGGTTAAAAGCCAACTAATGTTTGGATCCGAAATTCGAATGGGTTAAAATGGGGCTTGTGTCAAAATTTTCTATAATGTGAGTCAGCGCACCGAATTTCATTAAAATATCTTAATATTTGCGACCTGCAGTTTGTAACCAAGCCAATTTTGGGGGGACCCTTATATGGGCACTAGGTCTAAACATGGACCGATGTTCACCAAAATCAATAGGATTCGTTCTTGGGCCAAAATAGGTCTGTGTACCAAATTTCATCAAAATATCTTAATATTTGCAACCTGCAGCGTATAAAAAGTATAATTTTGGTAGGACCCTTATATGGGCACTAGATCTAAACATGGACCGATGTTCACTAAAATCAATAGGCTGTGTTATTGGGCCAACGTAGGTCTGTGTACCAAACTTCATGAAAATATCTTAATATTTACGACCTGCAGCGAATAAACAATATAATTTTGGGGGGACCCTTATATGGGCACTAGGTCTAAACATGCACCGATGTTCACCAAAATCAATAGGCTTCGTCCTTGGGCCAATATAGATCTGTGTACCAAATTTCATCAAAATGTCTTAATATTTGCGACCTGCAGCGTATAAACAGTATAATTTTGGTAGGACCCTTATATGGGCACTAGGTCTAAACATGGACCGATTTTAACCAAAATCAATTCTTTAGCCGACATAAGTCGGTGTACCAAGTTTCATCAAAATATCTTAATATTTGCGACCTGTAGAGTGCGCACAAAAATGCATGTACAGACAGAAAGACGGACGGACGGACAGATGGACATCGTTAAAACGAAATAAAAAAAATTCTAAGCCGATCAGTATACTATAAGGTGGGTCTAGGACCAATATTTTTTGCTGTTACAAACATCAGCACAAACTTATAATACCCTGACCACATAGTGGTGTAGGGTATAAAACCAAACAACAGAGTAGTATATTGGAAGATGACAAAGCAAATTGTGGTGAATTCTTATTTGTTGGTTCTGTTTTTTCTTTGATATTTTGAATGCTTAATAACGCTCCTAGATGAGAACAATAAATTCTCATTGAGTTTGTAATTTAACTTAATAAATATTTCCAAAAGTTCTAAAAACATCGTCCACTGACGAGTTCCTTAGGCAAGAATGAAATACGGATAGGAACATGCGACCAACAGATTATTTTTCACAATTTGTAAAATACGTTTGGAATTTTAGCATATTTAATTTCTTTAATGAAATAAACTAAATATCATTTATTCTTAAGGATTTTTTAGTTAATTTTTCGAAAGTTAAAAAAACGAAATAAATGAATGAAAAATCATTTTTTTTATAAGGATGTTTTAGTTAATTTATTAACATTTAAAAATAAATGAAAAGTTCTTTTGATACAAATGAAAAGTTAGTAGACCGGTTTTTAAGTGATTTTTCATTTATTTTAAATTACGTTTTTAGTTAATTTAAACTACAAATTATGTTGAGTGTACTAATAAGTATACGAGTAAGCCTTATTATTTAATATCCTGCATAAGTAGTTATTTTGGTAACCACTAAATTTTAATATTTTTATAATGTTGCGGATAAGTAGGTGCACATATTTTGCTCGTTTTTTCATCCAGCGGATACAACTACTAACAAAAACGACCTTGTCGAATAAAAATAAGTAGTTCTGACACTGAATTATGTGCAGTAGGCCCCAATTCTACTGCTTACTATTTAGATATTGTATAAGTAATGAGAACTCATTGATGAGATTTTGCTGGCTATAAACTGCTTCTAAAGCAAACGACTAGCCCTACTTACATGACTTTGGTTAGAATTTTTGTAAACAAATAAAATTTTAACATTGCAACCGCCTTTGTACGAAAGCGAAATAAAGCAATTATGTTGTGTTTCCCTAGCTAACAAACATATAATTTATTTTTTACCATTCTTGGTTTTTGATATTTTATCAAATTAAAAATACCAAAATTTCAAATATTTTTATGGCAAATATTTTTATTTATATTTAGAAGAAAAGCCAAGACTTGAATGAATTTGTATAACTACTTAATTTCTAACGGTGGGTCTCATACTGCAGGTTTAATTTTAACAAAACAACAAAAAATTATTGGGTTAATGCATTAAACACATAGACGACTGCGGCTACACGACTACACGACTACAAATGCTGCTGGCTGCAATTGTGGTCGTGTAGTCAGCTACTTAATTTTTTTTTAAAACGACAGCAACATAGTAAACAGCTGATCCTAAAAATTTGACGTTTTGATAAATATTAATCTTTTTTGGTTTGTGCTTCTAAAATAATGACTGAGGAATATTTTGTTGATTTTGTAAGATCCATTTTTTGTTACAAAACATCACTATAAAATTATTTCCAAATATAAATTAATGAAACCTTCAAATAATTGTAAAATATAAACAGCTGTTTCTTCAGTGTTCCCATAATGGTGATTTTCTGGTCAGAACTAGCGATTTTATTTCGGCTCTAGCGGGAAAATTTGTACTGTTTTACATATTTTGTTATATTGTCAACACTATTTATACCCTACACCACTATGTGGTCAGGATATTATAAGTTTGTGCTGATGTTTGTAACACCAAAAAATATTGGTCGTAGACCCACCTTTTTTATTTCGATTTAACGATGTCCGTCTGTCCGTCCGTCCGTCCGTCTGTCTGTCCATGCAATCTTGTGCGCACTCTACAGGTCGCAACTATTAAGATATTTTGATGAAATTTGGTACGCAGACCTATGTTGGCCCAAGGACGAATAAGTTTGATTTTTTTGAACATCGGTCCATGTTTAGACCTAGTGCCCATATAAGGGTCCTACCAAAATTATACTTTTTATATGCTGCAGGTCGTAAATATTAAGATATTTTGACGAAATTTGGTACACAGACCTATATTGGCCCAACATCGGTCTATGTTTAGACCTAGTGCCCATATAAGGGTCCTACCAAAATTATACTGTTTATACGCTGCAGGTCGCAAATATTATGATATTTTGATGAAATTTGGTACATAGACCTATGTTGGCCCAAGGACGAAGCCTATTGATTTTGGTGAACATCGGTCCATGTTTAGAACTAGTGCCCATATAAGGGTCCCCCCAAAATTATATTGTTTATACGCTGCAGGTCGCAAATATTAAGCTATTTTGATGAAATTTGGTACATAGACCTATGTTGGCCCAAGGACGAAGCCTATTAATTTTGGTGAACATCGGTCCATGTTTAGAACTAGTGCCCATATAAGGGTCCCCCCAAAATTGGCTTGGTTACAAACTGCAGGTCGCAAATATTAAGACATTTTAATGAAAATTGGTGCGCTGACTCACATTATAGAAAATTTTGACATAAGCCCCATTTTAACCCATTCGAATTTCGGATCCAAACAATACACCAGACTGGTGTAGGGTATTGTATAGTCGGCATGCCCGACTTTAACCTTTTTACTCGTTTTGTTTTGTAGCCAACAAAAATAGAAATTATCCTAAGTTGACTACAGCGGCAAAAGTAGTCGTGTAGCCGTGTAGCTGTGTTGTTGTCAAAATAATCGTTTTCATATAAAAGTGTGTATTTTATTTTTGACATGCTGTAGTCGTGTAGCTGCAGTCGTCTATGTGTTTAATGCATAACTATTAACTAAAGTTTAAAGCTGAAGTATGAGACCCACCGTAAGAAGCTAAATTTATACGTAGGTACTTAGAAATTTTATAAATACTTAAATTTTTATGAAAAATTTATATAAAATTCGACAAAAAAACAAACCTCTTGTTAATATTTGCCATTATTCAACAAAAAAAAAATTAATAAATATTTAAAATTGTCTTGTATATCCCAGCAAAAAAAATTGGAAGTAATGCTTTACAAACTACTTCTTTCACTGCTTCACAAGTATCAGTTAATGTATTTTACTGCTTTTTTAGAAATAATTTTGAACAACTTCAAAAAATGACTTCTTTCACTGCTTCCAAAGAATCCGTTAGTATATTTTTACAGCTTTTTTAGAGTTACTTCTGAACAACATCCAAAAATTCACTTAAGTATTGCTTCTAAAGAATAACTGCTCTAAAAGTGACCCTAAAAAGTGATTTTGGTATCATTTGGTATTTCTAAATAGATGATCCCGGGTTCGATTCCTGGAGGGACCAAACTTTTTTAAGTTTTTTAATTTTTTTTTTTAATTTTTAAAAATATATAAAAACAATGAAAAATTGGTTTTATGCGCACATGGAAATTATACAGAAAACAATATTGAGTTGCAGTAAACCTTTTGCACTTGTTTAAAAAGAACGAAAAGAAATAACTTTTTTTGCGAAGAATGTTTTTTCTTTAACCTCTTTTATGACAACTCAATGTTAAAAATATTAGTGTTTGGGTTAAAAAAGGAGTATTGTACATCTAGATCATTAATTGTAGTGATGTTTCTACTGCTTCGGCATCTCTTTTTTTGCTGGGATATAATAACATTTAATAATTTCTTCGAAGCCCTGTATACAAAATCAAGTTTTCTTAAGCTTTTATTATTCAAAAATATTTTTTTTAATATGAATTTAAACAACATATTTGCAATGCCTCAGTAGCTCAAGCGGTAGAGCCAATGGCTTTGTAATTCTCTCACCCTATGTCAACAGCTTGTGCCTGCAAACAGCAAATGGGCTAGTATTGGGGAAAATCAAAGATGAATTGATCAATTTTATGCTTAAATTATAATAAATATGGCGAAACATGTCACCAGTGTGTACAAATATTTCAGACATATTACTTTCGTTAATAAATTTATTCATTTTAGAAAAATGTAATATAAATATAAACATATTTCAACTTTAATTTTGATTGCCAAAGCAAAAAAAAAATATATATTAATAGTCCTCTTAAAAATATAACTTTCCATTATGACCCTTAAAATTTTATTCACAAATCTTTTTCATGTTGAAAATGTTCATGATACTATAGAACTTATAACATTAACACCTCATAAAATTCACAAAATTATTTATTATGTTTTGCCCATTTGCATTTATATTTCTAATATCTTTTTATTTCTTCATGTTTCATAGGAATTAATAATTTTTACACTTCAAATATTTCAATAAAAATATCAAATTACAGGGCAATAGAATTTCTATTCAAAAACACAACAACAACAAAAGTAATAAAAAATTAATAAAGCAGCGATTATCAAGAAAAAGTTAAAAAACACCCTTTTTGTTGTTAATCTATCCACAATATCCTCTTCTTTGAATTAATTTATTTTAAGTATCTTTTATTTTAACATTTATTACTTTTTTTTCTTTAACTTATTTTTTTTTTCCTATATCTTTATTTGGGTTATAAGTACATGCCCAAGTATGTTGGTTGTAGTTAGATAGTTTTGGGATTTGAAAATAATTTGAAATTCAATTTTAAACAATGGCACGCAAAGGACTCACTTAAGACTTTGGTTTTCATAAGTAAAAAAAAAAAAAACTAAAATTAAACCTCAAAGTGTTCTTTTAAAGAAAAATGTTGTGGTTACATGCAAAATATGTATATGTTTGTAGGTATATGTCGTTTAAATATCTATCTTAAACTTGGATAGAGTTTTATTTTCTTGTTACCTAGATGAATATCATACCAGCATTTTGTAGTCTAAAAACTATTTCTATATTGCACAATGGGGTAATTTTAAACTATTTTGGGAATAACTCAAACATTTGTTAAGGGCTAGTTGGATTGTCCCGAAACTTCACACACTCCTTGCAAACGTAATTTCATGCCCTCGGATCAATTTTCTATAATCGTATGTATCGATTAAATAAGCCATAATATTTTTGTTGTATACTAATAAAGGCCTACACAAAAATAATCCACAAAATGCTTTTTATATTATTAAACACCTTTCTCATGTCGTTTTTGTAAATAGAAATAAAAAACGTTTTAAATAGGCACCCACAATGGAATTTCTAAAAACAAAAAAAAACATTTTTTGTTTCCTTTGTAACTTTAAATTTTTATTTTTAAACAATTTGGTATGTAAAATAGCTGAATTCTCGCAGTCGTGAGCTTTCGAAATTGTTAAAAATTATTATATTAAACTGCAAATAAAACAACCCGAATAAAGACTGCGTTGGAAAAAATTGGTCATCACTTATTTAAATAATCTGCTGAACCACTCATTCAATTTTAAATATTAAAACTATTTTATAACCACGTTTTTATTATGATTATTATAAAAAACTTATTTTAATTTTTGCATTAAAAGTAAAAAAATAGTTTTTTCGGACTTTCTCTATTTTTATATATTTGGTCAGAATATTGTTCCACCTCAAGTCCAAATTATAATATTATATTGTCATATTACATAGATTTTATTTGTTGTTTCAAAAAGGTTGATAATTTTCATGAAAGAAAATACATTTGTTTCGTGTGCAGCACCCCACAGTTGACCGCAATAAGAAAATGATGATTGGAAGACACAAACCGAGACATTACATTAGGATTTTATACTTTTGTATATGAACTGTCTGATTAGGTAAACCCAGTCATAAATCAATACTTTTTGAAAAGCAACATTTTGCATAAAATTAACCTTTGTGTACTATCATATCGCACTCTAAATACAAAAGTGACACAACTCAAAATTTTACAAAATTGATTTTTTTTGCATAAATAAATTCACAGCACACATCTCTAACTACTTCAAAAATTTCTCCTTCATCACTGTCTTCATTAACTGAAAAAAATCCCTTTATGTATGTTCTTATGTTAATTGCGTTGTCTAATTTACTTGTAAAAATTGTATCATCTTTCTTTGATTTGAAAATAATTTAAACAGAAAGTGATATTAATTTATGATCTAGAGTCAAACTAAAAAAAAAAAAGGAACATTCATTTACAATAAGATTTTATTATTTTTTTTTTTTTTTATAAAACAACCAATACTTTGATTTATTCTTGTGAGTTCAAATGTTTGATCAGTTTGATTTTATTCAACAGTTAGTTTTTTTTGGTGGATTAAATGTGAATAAAACATGTTCGACAGACGACTCAAACTGATCCGAACTACGCGTTCGGCTGCATGATAGTGATTTTATTCAACATTGAGCATTGTCGAGCGATTAAATGTGAATAAGAATTTTAGTGTATGATTAAAACAAGAAAAAAGTTGATTTTGAAGTTCTCTGTTACGCACCATGTGTGTAATATTTTTCAGGCGTGAAGTTTCCTACTATAATTTGGGTAAATTTAAACAAAAACAAGTAAAAAGGTTAAAGTCGGGCATGCCGACTATGCAATACCCTACACCAGTCTGGTTAAAAGCCAACTAATGTTTGGATCCGAAATTCGAATGGGTTAAAATGGGACTTGTGTAAAAATTTTCTATAATGTGAGTCAGCGAACCAAATTTCATTAAAATATCTTAATATTTGCGACCTGCAGTTTGTAACCAAGCCAATTTTGTGGGGACCCTTATATGGGCACTAGGTCTAAACATGGACCGCTGTTAACTAAAATCAATAGGCTTCGTTCTTGGGCTGATATAGGTCGGTGTACCAAATTTCATCAAAATATTTTAATACTTGCGACCTGCAGCGTATAAACAATATAATTTTGAGGGGACCTTTATATGGGCACTAGGTCTAAACATGGACCGATGTTCACCAAAATCAATAGGCTTCGTCCATGAGCTGATATAGGTCGGTGTACCAAATTTCGTCAAAATATCTTAATATTTGCGACCTGCAGCGTATAAACAATATAATTTTGAGGGGACCCTTATATGGGCACTAGGTCTAAACATGGACCGATGTTCACCAAAATCAATAGGCTGCGTTATTGAGCCAACATAGGTCTGTGTACCAAATTTCATCAAAATATCTTAGTATTTGCGACCTGCAGCGTATAAACAGTATAATTTTGGTAGGACCCTTATATGGGCACTAGGTCTAAACATGGACCGATTTGAACCAAAATCAATAGGCGTTGTCCTTGGGCCGATATAAGTCGGTATACCAAGTTTCATCAAAATATCTTAATATTTACGACCTGTAGAGTGCGCACAAAAATGCATGGACAGACAGACGGACGGACGGACAGACGGACATCGTTAAATCGAAATAAAAAAAATTCTGAGCCGATCGGTATACTATAAGGTGGGTCTAGGACCAATATTTTTTGGTGTTACAAACATCAGCACAAACTTATAATACCCTGACCACATAGTGGTGTAGGGTATAATTAATTACAGTGTAACGCTCCTACGCTCTAAAAAATGCTTGTAAATTTGCTAATTTTGATTGATTTTACGAAAATTCGGTAAATATAATATTCGTAAAATTTTTCGTGTATAGCAATAATAGGGGGAAATGTTGGATCTTTTAAGCAATTACCTCACAATTTTAGGTACCTATTCCTACTTGTGACCGTCGTAAGACCATTTTTAACGCTGAAAGTTACAACTTTCCATACAAAATAACAATAAACTTCCAAAAAATCAAATTTTATTTGTCAATGTTATGATTGTGACGATACTAGGTCTTAATTTTTTTCAAGTTTTCAAACAAATATTCAAATAAATATAATTTATCGTGACTTTGCAACAACAAACACAAGGGCAATACAGTCACCACTAAGAGCCATAGACTTCTCGTAGGAATAGGCACATTAGTCTGCTTGCCAGCAGACGTATTTATTTTATTTTTTTGATTTCAGTTTATATTCCATGTCAATCCACAAGCCTATATATAAACTTAGACTTCAAAGTCATACCGAAGCCAAAAGCAATTTCTTCGAAGCAATTGCTAAGTGTTGTTCACATGACCCATTATGTATTTACAAATGAACAAATTTGCTTAAAATTATAGTTCTTTTTTTTAAATAATTTTTTTACTCAAAAATTTGGTAAATATAAAGTTTTAAATTGGAAAAAAATTATTTAATTTATTTTAAAATAAAAGTAAAAACGATTTGTTTTGAATTAATACACTCAAGAAAGTTTGACAATTACTACATGACAGTTGTTTATGTAGTAATCCGTAGTTCTTGTTTTTAACTGTAATTGCTGTTGTTTTGTTTGGAAAATGCCAATTAACTGTTATGACAGTTATTTAAGAAAACAACTAACGAAAATTACTGTAGTTTCGATACATTTGTTTTTAATATCATATTTAACAACCACCAAAAGCAGTATTTTTACAGTAAACAGTTGTTTTTATTGCAGCAACTATTTCCAAATTAATCATATACAATTTTATGATTTAGCAAAATTATTATCTGTTTGTTGTTTAAATAACTACTTTTTTGATTTGTTTTTGCTTTTGGTTAATCTATAGGTTACAGTTTTTCTATCGTTTTTTTAGTAAATCCTCTTACAAGGAAACTACCCCAAGGTATACACTCCAATTTGGATGAAACTTATATATATTATAGAAAAGAAAAATGTAAATCGAAGGTTTTTTTGATTCTTATAATATATCATACCTTGAAAAGTAAAGAATCAGCTAATAAAAAGCAATTATTGTTGGGATTATTTAATTTTAAACAAACTACCATAAGTAGGGATGTGCGATTAATTGATTAATCGAACAGTATGATTAATCAGAACTTTTATTAATCAATTGATTGATTAATTGAAAATTTGATTAATCAGAATTATGATTAATCGATTAATTTGAATTTTGATTAATCAAAATTTGAATAATTTTGATTAATATTGAAAAAATTTTAAAAAATAAAAAAATACGGAAATTTTATCCTTGTTTTATGGTGATACTTTATATAAATAGCTCTAGATAAAGAGAATTACAAAGACTGTTTGCTCACTGGTCAGACTTGACCAACTCCATTCCTAAATTAAATGTTTCTATATTGAACTGCCGTTAAAAGGCGTAGTCAACGGAGAAAAACAAGATATTATTCAATTATTCATAAATTCGATTAATCAAAATTGTTGAACAATCGATTAATTGATTAATTAGAATTTTGATTAATCAGGAAGTTTGATTAATCGATTAATCGCACATCCCTAGTAGTAAGTAAAATATATTTTTAAGTTTCATCGAAATCGACAAGTACCCTTTTGGATAATTCCCTTGTTAGCAATGAAATAACTTAATTAGTTAACTAAACGTGAAATAATTTATTATACTTCACATTATTTCTTATTCATTTCGTTTTATTTTTCTTTTTTCTCCTTTAACTAAAATTAAGTAGGATCTTACTAGTTTACTTTTTCCTTTATACTTCTTATAATTCTTTTATCCTTTTGTGAATATACATATAAATTGATAACCTGAGTGTGTGTGTGTGTGTGTATGAAAGAGCTTTGTTTTTATTAACTCTATATACCTGAATCCTATTTTTCTTACTATACCAATACCAACAGGTCGTAAGGACGATTTAACTACCCAACAAAGACTTTCTTCATTTTGTTCTGTACATAAAAATTAATAATCACAAAAATAAAACTTCTAAAACCAAAAAAAAAAAAAAAACATACTAAATACACTTTACTTTCATTTTCCTTGCTATATTTTTAAACTTATATAAATAAAAGGGATGATAAATTTTTGGTCTTGTTAATTTACAAAATTTTGTCCTTTTGTCACACATGTTCCATTATCTCCAATATGAAAAGGTGAATGATATGTTCCTAGGAAAATTGTCTGTTCCAAATAATCGGTTATAGAATAGCTACTTTTCATTCACAACCCCTTCTACTGTCGATTCTAACACCGATTTGTCCCAAAAGCAACCCCTTCTATAGCACCAAAGTGGAACCGGTTGCTCTAGAATCAGTTATGGAAATAGTTCTCGAACTGATTCTACGTCACCCACACCTTCCATATGGGATCCCAGGAACTGGTTCCGGAACCAGTTCCATGGAATCGGTTGCAGTGGAACCAGTTGTAGAATGGGTGTTCCTGGGTTATAAAGGTGATTCGTGTTAATGAAACAATTTATTGATATCATGGAGTGTAGCAAATATTTTCAATCAAAGTAAAAATATTGGACAAGTTTTTTCAATAACCTCCATATTCTACTACAGCAATAACGGTACTTTTTGTAATTCAAAAGTACCTTAAAAAACTACCTTTGTACTTAATTTATTATCCTCCTTTTATTAACCATAATACAATTTTACTTTACAAAAAAGATAGAAATAAAATGAAACAACAACAAAAAACACAAATACAAAAATACTTTTGTACCTTGTACTTTGAAACATAAATCTTATTTGGGTTTCATTTGGCTTAATGACCAGACGTGCTCGTCCTGGTAAATTACTCGTTTTGTTTAAGTATATTAAACTTCTTCAGTATGTTTGCTGATTGTAACAAACAGCAGCAACAAATAAAACAAACACCTGTATACTAAATAACTACTTTGTTGCTCTGCCTTTTGGGGGAGTTATTAAAATATGTAACTAAATGAAAACGGGAAAAAGCAGACGATTTGTTTGGTTTGTTTGTGTTTCGTTCACTTTCTTTTGTTGGTTGACTGATCAAAGTACTGTCATGTAGTCTGTATACATGTTTTTTTTAATAAATATATAAAAGTCAGTTTAATGAACATTAACCTTTAAATAGGAGTAAATAACACGCAAATAAAATTGTGAGAAAAAAATCATAAGTACAAACAAACGTATTAAAAATTTGACGGTAAAAGTCAAATTAGTTAATCTTTAGAAAGTGAATTATATAACAGTTGTTATTAAAAGGAAAGAATTAAAATGTTTTATGTAGGATTTAAATTAAAACAAAAAATATATGTACTTAATTTTATGATAGATGGATTCTTAATTTTGTTTAAGTAAATAAGTGCAGAGCAAAAGCTGATAGTGATAAATTTGAAGCGTAAAATCTATCTTTCCTTGTTTGCTTTTAATACCGTATTTCAATATGTTATAAAAAAAATCAAAATCGAATTTTTGACTGATTATGATGCAAACAAATTTGACAGTTGTTTGTGTTATAATCAATAGTTGTAGCTTTAACTGTAATTACAATTATTTTTCTATGGAAAAACACAAAACAACTGTTATAGCAGTTATTTAAAATATAAGAAAATAATTATTTAAATAATAATAAAAATACTGTATTACAGTTGCTTAAAGTAGCTTAAAACTGTTATTTTAAATATTATAATAAACAACTACCAACACAGTACTTCGGAGAAAACAGCTATTGTTGTTGTTTAAAAAAATAAAAAATTTCGTTGAGTTTTCTAAAATCCTAAGCGGAAAACCTAAAATTTTATAAAGTTTAAAAAAGATTTAAAAAAACGGGTAATTTTTTTACGATCTAGATAGTCCATTAGGATGTTTAATTTTCTGTAAACAAAAAAAAATTAAATTTTGAACCGCAAATTTTAACTTTTTCTACATATCCCAATATTTCAATTTTAGGTAGATATATATGTATGCATGTAGATTAGGGTGGGTCGATTTAAAAAAGTATAAAGTGCCAAAAATGGTGATTTTTGAAATGAAATTCCCCATACAAATATTTTTTCATATAAAGTGCCAAAAATGGTGATTTTTAAAATGATTGTATGGGGAACCCCCAGGGGGGTTCCAGGGGGTGTGCCACTGGCATGGGTGGGTCGGCCCTCCAAAGTTAGTGGGGGTCGGTCACACATTTGGACTCGATTGGGGCACTCTAAATGGGTCAAAGTGGGATTTTTCAAAATTTGACCCAACGGGTCAAAAGTCGGGATTCAGAATTCGTTTTAGAGGTATGGTTCCTCGGGCAAAGTTTCTTATTTTGATCCCTAGAATATGATTTTCCTTGTCACTTGACCGATTTTTTTGCCTCCCTACAAATCGACCCGCCCTAATGTAGATGCTCTCATAAAATTTTGACCGTTACTACATGACAGTTGCTTGTGTAGTAATCAGTAGTTGTTGTTTTTAACAGAAATTTCAGTTGTTTTTCTATAAAAATGCAAAACAACTTTTATGACGGTTATTTAAGAAAACAACAAACGAAAAGTACTGTAATTTCCTAACAGTTGTTTAAAGCAGTTATTTTTAATATCATAATAAACAACTACCAAAACAGTAATTTTACAGTAAACAGTTATTTTTGGTAGTTATTTAAAAAATAAAAATTTTTGTTAAATTTTAGAAATTCTTGTTTAGTTTATATTTGTTATTTAGTTTGCAAATAAAAATCAAAAATTTGTATTGTATCTCCAATGCATAAAAGCATAATAACTGGAGAACGATTTGGAATTTTTACTTCGAATTTTAAATAGACTGAAGTAATAACACATATTTTTGTAATGGAAAGCAAAAAAAATTTTTTTTTTAGTAAAATATACTTTTATAAACTAAAAGAATTGAAAAGAAAATAGTAGTTTTTACCGATTTTGTCAGTTGTTTTGAAATTTTTGTAGTAAAAATTTATCAGTTAATTTTACAACATTGGTAGTTATTTTTAATGCATTTGTTATTTATTTTTCAACAGTTAAAAATAACAAAAGTTTTGGTTATTTTAAATGTAAATACCTTTGTCGCCTTTTTTACTGCATTTACCTTTGTTTTAACTGTCATTTTCAGTAGATTCTACCGACAAACTTTTTGTGTCCCTTAAAATACGATTTGTTTATTTTCATTCATTACACTGCCAAGTTTTCATTGAGTACGTTAAAAATTGAAGAATTTAATTTTTTTTAGAAAACTTTAACCCGTACAGCCGAAATGGCCCATTTTTGAAAAAGAGCATATTCATTAAATATTCACAAAATTCGAAATTTTTGCAAACACTAGTTTTTTATTTAACTTGTTCATTAAATATACTTAAAATTATTGAGATACGGAATTTGGTTTCGCTGGATATCACTAACCCACTTTAACCTAGAACCGAAATGCCCATAAATTTAATAAAAATGCAAAAACGGCTTTTTTTATTTATTTTTAAACTTTTTTTAAAATACATAATTTGGAAATGTCAAAAGCTATTTTTGTAACATAATAATTATTATTAAAGAAAAATAATAAATTGAAAAAATGATAATTCGGATTTTGTGTGGGGAGCGACTCCTTTCCAGGACATTTTATGAAAATTGATTATTTTGTCAAAAATTGTTTTCCCTAAATTTTAGCAAGTCCCCAATATTTTTGACCATGTGTTTTTCATATTGAAGGTTTTGCTAGAATAAAATAATATTGCACCATAAAAAAATGAGCATTAATACTGCTCGCCTGTGGCGCCTTTAAAATTGATAATGAATGAGAAAAAGGATATATGGGAGGTAGTCATGTCCTTGCGCCGACCGACACAAAATTAACCAATGAGTTAAAGGATATAATTTGACTGGCAGTAACCAATTTTCGCTTTATTCTGTTTATAATTTAATTTAGATTAAGGATGTATGGATGTATGAAATTTTTCTTAATTTACATGTTCTGAACCAGCACAATGAATTTCATTGTTCTGCGATAACTCCTCTAATTTTGCCGATTTGCGATATGGGGACGAAGCACTGTGCGACGCACAGTGCTTTGCCAAACATGCCGCTAGTAAACGTCACTTGGCACTAGTAAATGTAGGCCCAGAATAAGAGCGCATAGGCTAGCGATTTACGCTCTGAGAAAAATGGCGCCCGAAATAACGACGTACAGCGGCAGCGATATAATTGAGCATGTGTTATATATAACAAGGAGGCTTTACGCCACTCATATGTCTCTTAGTTTACTGCAAACATAATACACAATGCTAAACGATGAACTAACGACCTACTAATAATGTTCAATACCTCAATTGCATAAAGAAAACAAAATTTTAATAATTTAAAAATTTTATTTTTTTGCAAAAAAAAAATGGAAAAGAGTCAGAAGAGCCATTGATTGCCTTTGTTATCTGTACTCTTTGATGTAGTTAACACCAGCAAAAATAACAATAGAGTTGACAACATTGGTGAGAGTATGAGAAAGAAAAGAAAATAAAATAGATTCTATCTCACAACAGCTACGCCCAGCGATTTTTAAATGTCAAAATGTATGGAAAAAATCACTGCGCTCTTATTCTGGGCCTATACTAAACGTCACTTTACAGATTTCGTAATCATTGCCGAATTGAAAATGGTCACTTTAGAAAATAGTCAACGCAAAACGGACAAAATTTTTGCTACGGCGGGGTATTTATTCACTCCTATAATTCAAATAAACCAGGTTCAAGAGAGGTCCCGATGGATTCATTTTTCTACAACAGAACCAGGGTGATATTTTTAATTTATGTTTTTGACAGTTGACGTGATTATACAAATTAACACATTTTAACACCGGTGCAACCAACTTGGAACGATTTGGAATGAATTGCGGAACGAGTGAAATGGGAGTATGTGCCTTAGGGAAAGAAATGGAATCAAACGGGTAAGGAAATTCGTATTTCTGTTATCTTAGTCTACTAATTTCTGTTTATATTATCACATTAATTAAAAAATTAAGAATGGGTCACACTGTGGCTATTCCATAAAAATTGTTTCCCGGGAATCGCTCTCGGACCTACATCAAGTGAAAAATAGGAGCATGAACATGGCTTGAAGCTTGCAAAAATCGAGAAATAGGCCATTTTGCAAAATGGCGATTTTTTTTAATGGCCCGTATCTCGAACACTAAGCAAGATAGCACAAAACCCACAAAATTTTGCACCCTTGGAGTATTAACAAACCCGAATAGTATAAATAGGCCAGGTCTTTTAGAGCTTCCGATGGATCCATTCCTGCAAAATATTCACAGGGTGATATTTTTAATTTTTATTTTTTTACAGTTTATTTTATAATACAAATTAACACTTTCGGACAATGGATTGGAATATTGCTGCAAATCGGAACGATGTTCCCCGCAGGGGACGAAATGAACTTAAATAGGGAACGAAGTTCTTATTATCTTAGTGTATTAACTTCTATTATCCTACAAATTGAAAAAAAGAAGAAATGGTTCAACCTGTGGCTGTTCTATAAAAATTGATTCCTGGGGATCTCTCTCGGACCTACCTCGTGTGAATAACAGAAGCTTGAACTTTCCATTGAAGCTTGAAAAAGATTTATAAACACACTCCAATATAACGAGGAATCCTCTTTTATAAAACGGCCAATGCAAAGCGACCTTTCTTTAGTAAAAAAAATGCTTTTTTTCCAATTCAACACTCAAAAAAAAAAAGTCAGTAAAGTCAGCAAAAAATGTTGCTGTGTCAGCAAATTTTTAGTCAGGAGCGTGCTTGCAAAAAAGTTGGTAATTTCAGCAAAAGTTTTGCTAACACTCAGTCGATTGAAAATGAAAAAAATTCTTGCTAATATCACTAAACTTTTTACTGAATTTTAGTAGACTGAAAAAACTCAAAAACTTGTAGCGAAATTTTACTTTAGTTAATTTATTTGCTGAAAATTTAAATATAGAAATTGTGTAGAGTTGTTTTTTATCATTTCCGTTGTATGTACTACATCCAGACAAGCTGCGACATCTACATTTGTCGATCTGGTTGTCGTCCACGCTATAAATGTGGTTATCAGCACAATTTTTGTAGCAAAATAAATTAGTAAAACATTACTTAAAAATTAGTTTAGTGCTAAAAAAATATAACTAAAACTTTTGATGAAAACGGAATTTCAGCAAAAAAAATTGCTGAAAACTAGTACACTTGATACACAAGACGTTTTACTAATTTTTCTACTAACTTATTTTTTTGAGTGTAGTTAGTTTTTAAGGCATTATTGCGATATCATTATCATTAGTTGGACGAATTCGAATGCCGGGAAATTGTACCAGCATTAAATGCACTCATAAAATAAACACAGTCACTTTTTGTTAGTTGTTTCTGAAGTTTTTCCGTTGAGTTATTTTTAAAGTAATAACAGTTGTTCGTAGAAGAAAAATAATTTTTAACTTCTTTCACAAGTTATTTAAAAATTTAACTAAATGAAAATACATATATTTCGTAACAGTCAAATTTTCTAGTCAATTTTTATTGTTTTAAAGTAAAACTAAAAAAATGAACCAAAAAAGGTATTTTGTAGTAAAAGTTGTTTGAAATAAAAAAAACACCAATACAATTATTTCAATTGTTTTTATTTTAAATTTTTTAGTAAAATCAACAATAAATTTAGTTCTTCGCACAAACAAAACGGTTTGTTATTTTTATAGTAAAAATAAATAAACTTTAAGTTGATTTTACGGTTTCTTATAGTCAATTATTGATAGTCAAAAACAAATAAAGAAATTGTTAAATTAAATGAAAATGTGAGTAGACCGGTTTTTAACTGAAATTTTATTCGTTTTAAATTGTATTTTAGTTAATTTTACCTTTATAATTTTTTGTGTGTGGTAATGAAATTTCAGTGCCAATGAAAAGTTCCAAGTATGATATGATTATAAATTATAATTAGATAAAATTGGATGAGGACAAAATTCGGATAAAACTTTATCAAATTATTGCTAATTTCATCAAAATAAATCTAATATGCTAAAATTAGATGTGATTTGTTGCATATTATCAGTCCATTTTTTTCAGATGAAATTTCATATTTTCATATATGGTACACATTAAGTTAGATAAAACTTTATAAAGCTTGGTATAAATTCTTTTTAATCGGGTAAAAATAAAAATAAGTTATTACCGGTAATGCATTTTTTTTAATTCTGAAATAATGGAAAAAATAACTAGTTATTGGTAACTCTTCATTATATCTTCCAAACATGCGCGGTTTCAGCAATTAATATAAGGGGAAAAATTATACGCCACAGTAGACAAATACATTGAGTTGGCCACTGAGGCGTTTGATTTTTCCCCTTATATTAATTGCTGGAACCGCGCATACTTCCAAAGTAATGCAGAAAGTAAGTTGGTACCATTAATGGAAGTCCAATAAATAATCATACAGTATATTAAAATTTCTAAACTGCGATGACTAGTGCTAACTAGTCTTCTGATATGTGGTACTCCATGGCGTATACTTTATGGAGTCATAAGGTTACGTATTACTTATACGCTAAGAGTATCAATCAAAAATTATAATTAAAATAATGGAATTAATTTGTATCGAATTTGTTTATCGTTTTTCTTAAACATATACAAAAAAAAAAAAATGAATAAAAATAAGATACATTCGCTATATTCATGAGCTTTCTACACCATTTTCAGTTTTATTTCAGAAAATTCCAAATATATTTCAATATTGTCTAAAAATGTTTTAAAATTATCCAAAAATATTTTAAAATTGTCCACAAATGCTTTAAAATTGTCCAAATAATTTAAAAATTGTCTAAGATGTTTCAAAATTATCCAAAAATGTTTTAAAATATTCCAGAAATGTTTTAAAATTGTCCAAAAATCATTCAAAATTGTCCAAAAATGTTTTAAAATTGTCCAAAAATCTTTTAAAATTGTCCAAATATTGTTTAAAATTGTCTAAAAACCTTTGATATTTATCCAATTGCATTTCAAAATTGTCCAAAATGTATTTTAAAATTTTCAAAATTATACAAATATATTTTAAAATATTTTATTTATGTATAAGAAAATTCTATTTGTATTTTAAAATTTTCCAAATACATTTCAAAATTATTCATTTAAAAATTTTAAATCTGTATTTCAAAATTGTCCAAATGTAATTCAAATAATTCCATTTCTATTTTAAAATTCTTTTAATGTATTTCAGAAATTTCCAAATGTTTTAAAAAAGACTTTAGTTGTATTTCAAAATTTTCCAAATCTATTTAATAAAATTCCAATTGCATTTCAAATTTTTGCAAATGTATTTCAGAAATTTATATCTTTATTGTAAAAGTGTTTTTACAAACATACATGTAGGAAAAAATTAATTACACACATATTCACTTGTTTTATTATTTACATATTTACACTTTATTTAAATTATTATACATTATTATGCGACTTTACTTGTATCGTCTTTCCCATACCTCGGCAGTTTAGTGACTGTCCTCGTATACGTTCAAATTCTAACTGGCTCGTCCGTCAACCTTTCCCCACTATGTTAAACCACATGAAACCCTCAATGTACCGATCCTACATACATATTTTCTCTTTCTCTTAAGTCTCATAACTCCTATAAAATTTTCATTATGAAAAAGAAAACACGAATACTCGATTTTTCTAATCACTTGGATTTAATAAATCCAAAAAGTATTTCTAAAAGTGCGCAACAGATGGGGTTAGATTCTCCCTATTTCAAAAAGAATTTTCTGTTCGACACTTCTTTCACCCTAATTTTTAATACCGAATTCGATTATGAAGGATTTTACTTTAACTTTTAATTATATTTTATATAAAACAGCGATAGACAGTCTGCCTTTTCAGTTTTGTCACTTCAATTTATATTTTTACACAATTGAAAAATTCCATTGCAATATTTAATATTCACTAATTGGATTTAATTAAATTAATTACAGTAGAGTTCAAAATTGGTTTTTCTATTTCAGCTATTTCTCCATGTCCAAGATGGAAAATATGTATTTGGTGAGGTGTGGTTTTTTTCTAAACATATTTCATAAAAAAAAATTTAATAAAAACCTTCTATTTGTTAATTATTCAATTTTTTTGTTTCTCTTTTAATTTTCATTCGTATTTTTTTCTGGCATTAAATTTGACTGTTTCATATATTTGTACTTTTATTGTGGATTTATTAAATCCAGCAATTTTTGGATTTAATAAATCCCCCTTTTTGTATGAAAAATTCTAAATCCAGGCGATTAAAAAAAACGCTATATGTTTGTAAAAATGCTTTTAAAAATAGAAATTTGTGAAATACATTTGGAAAAATTTGAAATGCAATTGGAATTTTATTAAATACAATTTTGAAATAAAAATAGAATCTTTTTAAATACATTTGCAAATTTCTGAAATACATTTAGAGAATTTTGAAATGCAAATGGAATTATTTGAAATGCATTTGGATAATTTTGAAATACAGATTTAAAATGTTTAAATACAAATGAATATTTTTGAAATGTATTTGGACAATTTTAAAATACAAATAGAATTTTATTAAATACAAATGAAATATTTTAAAATAAATTTCTATAATTTTGAAATACATTTTGAAAATTCTAAAATACATTTTGGACAATTTTCAAATGCTATTGGACAAATATGAAAGGTTTTTAGACAATTTTAAACAACATTTGTACAATTTTGAAAGATTTTTAGACAATTCTACAACATTTTTGGACAATTTTGAATGATTTTTAGACAATTTTAAAACATTTTTGGAATATTTTAAAACATTTTTGGATAATTTTGAAACACTTTAGACAATACTAAAATATATTCGGACAATTTTAAAATATATTTGGGCAATTTTAGAACACTGTTGGACAGTTTTAAAACATTTTTGTGTAATTTTAAAACATTTTTAAACAATTTTGAAATTTATTTGGAATTTTCTGAAATAAAACTGAAGATTGTTTAGTAAACGATTGATTACTTGGCCGAGTTTTGTACTAAATGGAAACTTCTATTAAAAAGAGGAAACTTTATATTTATATTTTAAAATTACTATTTAAATAGTTTAGTTTAACACTAGTTTCAGAATTTATTTACAAGAACTAGTGCATACTATTAATGTATTTACTTTTAATAAAAGTGTATATTTTTTAAATTGAACACAACTTAAAAATCAAATAATAATATACATATATTTTTTTTATTTGATTACAATTTTGTTTTTTTCATTATTTTGTTATAATGTTGTTTCTTATTATTTTTTTCAACAAACTTTAACAAACTCAATAAAGGAGTACGACAACGGAGAAAGCAAATATTAAATAGAAACTTATTTATTTTTTTTTTATCTGAAAGTTTTGTTTTAAGAAAAATAAAAGAATATAAACCATAAAAACAAAAACTTTACAATTATACGCATTGTCTATAATTTTTAAGAGGTTATTACAATAAAGCATAATGCAGTTATAAAAGTTTTACAATTGTCGGCAATATTCATACATATGAAATATTCCATTATACGAAATATCATATTATATGACTCCATGTGTCTATTAGAATTACTTACGTAAATGGTCATTTATTAAAGTAGTAGGTCACGAGTCAGTAGTAAAATATTTCGTCATTTACTGCAGTTTTTAGCTAAATATTTTCTGTTTAAAGTATTACAAAATATTAAGATTTATACCCTACACCACTATGTGGTCAGGGTATTATAAGTTTGTGCTGATGTGCACCAAAAATATTGGTCCTAGACCCACCTTATAGTATACCGATCGGCTCAGAATTTTTTTTTTATTTCGATTTAACGATGTCCGTCCGTCCGTCTGTCTGTCTGTCCATGCATTCTTGTGCGCACTCTACAGGTCGCAAATATAAAGATATTTTGATCAAACTTGGTACACTGACTTATGTCGGCCCAAGGACTATTGATTTTGGTGAACATCGGTCCATGTTTAGACCTAGTGCCCACATAAGGGTCCTACCAAAATTATATTGTTTATACGCTGCAGGTCGCAAATATTAGGATATTTTGATGAAATTTGGTACACCGACTTATGGCAGCCCAAGGACGAAGACTATTGATTTTGGTTAACACCGGTCCATGTTTAGACCTAGTGCCCATATAAGGGTCCCCTTAAAATTGGCTTGGTTACAAACTGCAGGTCGCAAATATTAAGATATTTTGATGAAATTTGGTACACAGACCTATATTGGCCCAATAACGAAGCCTATTGATTTTGGTGAATATCGGTCCATGTTTAGACCTAGTGCCCATATAAGGGTCCCACCAAAATTATATTGTTTATACGCTGCAGGTCGCAAATATTAAGATATTTTGATGAAATTTGGTACATAGACCTATGTTGGCGCAAGGACAAAGCCTATTGATTTTGGTGAACATCGGTCCATGTTTAGACCTAGTGCCCATATAAGGGTCCCCCCAAAATTGGCTTGGTTACAAACTGCAGGTCGCAAATATTAAGATATTTTAATGAAATTTGGTGCGCTGACTCACATTATAGAAAATTTTGACACAAGCCCCATTTTAACCCATTCGAATTTCGGATCCAAACAATACACCAGAGTCGTGTAGGGTATTGTATAATCGGCATGCCCGATTTTAACCTTTTTACTCGTTTTTTTTATATAAAATTTATTTTTGTTGAAAATCTATTTTAAACACTCTAATAAAATTTTGTTGAAATCTACTCTTTTAAATATAGGTAACTTGATACCTACTATAAATTGGGCAAAAATAGGCATTGTGCTTAAAATTAAAATACATAGACACATTGTGTTTAAAAATAATAGACACAATGTGTGTAAAAGCACGTCTTTAACTGTATCAAAAAGGGTTCAGCAACTTTTGAAATTTGTTTAAATTTTAACTTTATGTGTCTAAAAAAGCTATATTAAGTGCTTCAATCTACAATTAGGATGTCTATCAACACGCTTATTAATGCGTATATATATACAATGAATATATTTTTTTTTTAAATACTGCATATTATACTCTCTTAAAAAAATGCATTTAAAAGATGTATATACGATGTTTTTATTAACAAAAGCAATTCTTCAGGAAAGAAGACAATAACAATTAACATTAATAATAACGAATAACATGAAAAATATTAAATACAATATATATAGTTAAAACGTATACCTATATTGAGAAAAACTTCTTCTTATAGACAATTACTAAAAAGTCTTCAGATTTCGAGATTACAAGGATTCTTTTTTAGGAAACGTAATGGATTTTCTATACAAAAAAGTCCTCAGAATCTGAAAGTGTTTCTAAAACAAAAATTCTAACAAAATTTCTATAGAAAAAAATCCTTAGAACCAGGGGATTATTCTTTAAGAAAGAGTCATATGAATCTGGGGTTATTTTTTTTTTGGAAAAATTTAGTATTTCAGGGCTTTTCTATACGAAAAATTCTCAAGGATCTTGAAATATTTTTCTTTACGAAAAGTGTTTTGAATTTTAGAGTCTAAGAGTTTTAGTAGAAAAACTTTACCAGAATATCCCAGTGTTTTTCTAAAGGAAAAATGTATAAAGTCTTTCTAAAGGAAAAATGTATAAAGTCTTCAGAAGCTCTCTGTTTTTCTACAGAAAAAATCCATCTATATCTGAAGGTTTTTCTAAATCTTAAGGTTCTTCGTCAGTGTCTAAAGGGTTTCCTATAAAAAAGTCTACACAATCTGAAGATTCTTGCATAGGAACAATTTCTGAGAATACGGTAGGTTTTATATTGGAAGAATCCTCCGAGTTTTGCTTTCGCAAAAAGTCCTCAGGATCTAAACGGTTTTCTGTAACAACAAATCTTCAAATATATACAGGTATTTCAATAGAAAAATGCCCTCATAATGCGGAAGCTTTTCTATTGGAAAAAGACGGCAGAGCTTTTAGCGGATCTCCACAAAAATGTCAGAAGAATTAAATAGTCTTAAGAGAAAAAGTTCTTTGAACCTGGGTGTTTTTATATAGAAAATATTATCTGAATTTAAGATCCCTTTTATAGAAAATCTTTTTAAAATCTGGCGATTTTTCTATAGAAAAGGTGACACGGAGGAAATAAGAAGATAAACAGAGAGAATTTGAAGTAGAATGTTTGTATATGTCTGTTTGATCACTTCTGAAATTATTCATATAGAGACAATCTGACAATAAAAATATAAACAATAATACAATTTAATGGAAGATCACTGATGAAGCCTGTCCATAAAAAGGCAGAAACTAGATCTAGTCTGATTTGCAAATTTAATGTGTTTATAACTTTTGAGGAAGGTTTATTCTTCTTCTTAACCTCAAACCTACTAAAGTGCTTTTGTTTAGAAGAAACTTTTGAAGCTGGGGATTTTTATATTGGAAACAGGTCTTCTAATGTTAGGGGTTTTCTCTTAGAAATAGTCTTCAGGATATTACCCCACAGAAAAATAACATCAGAAATTTAGGTATTTCTTGTTTTCAAAATAAAAAGTTACGTATAAGGACAGTCTGATTTCCTGCAGATTTGGAGAAATTTGGATATATCATAGATGTGACAAAACTACTAACTCTTGGTTCTAAATATAACTGCCAAAATTGATATTTCAGGGTTTCAAATAGGTAGCAAAATTGTTAGACACTTCTTTGTGTGAAAACTGTTTAATATTTTTAGTACACTATTTAATAGATCCTAAAAATAACTTTTATTTGATACCCAATTTGTATTAATTGCCCTGGAACCAACAAGAAAAAGTCCAAAAAACGGAAATAGAGGCAAAGGGCCGTTAAAAGCGTAACCATACTTATTTTTACCGTCTCTCTATCTATTATAATAAGCTATTTTTATATAAGTTACATCGAAATAGTTGGACGGCAAGTGAAATATCTTGCTTGTAAACTGCCACTATAATTTGCCACAGAAAAGTTGCGATCATTAAATTTTCTTTCAGATTCTTGGCTCTGTAGTAATCTAGATTCAATTTCCTTTCAATTCTTCATTTAGATTTTGCCCAAAAACGGCGATTTTCTGTTTGAAAGGATACACTCTAAAAACTGAATGTAAAACAGCTACATTAATGTGCGTAAATTTTTATATAAAATAAAGCAAAATGCTTATGATTAAGCACATTGTGCTTTATAATGAAGTTACGCACTTTTACTTATAAAACCAAACACAAAATATAGTAAATTTTATGTTGATAAACATGTAGCCAAATATATAAGCACATTTAAAAGTAAATTACACATTTAATATAGTAAATATCTATTGCTGTGTCTGCTTAAGCATTTGTGTTTAATTTTAAATTTAATGCGTAACTAAGAATTGTCAATCAATAAAAAATTTTGTTTCATAATTAAATAATAAATCAGGAACATTTACCAAACAGAGAAGTAATCAATAGAACACCAAAAAACTGGCTAAAAGCAAAGATCTATTTATAACTATATTATTTTTCACGGTCAATCATAAACCCCTAAATGGTATTTCGGTGGTGAGTTTTTAATTATTTTAAAAGAATTTTAGAGATGTTAATGTTCACTTTATATTTTTGCAGGCATTATCGCCAATAAGTCTTTAAAACTAATAATGGAAAAAGCACAGTTATTTTTCACAATTTTTATGTGCAAACCAAGTACCATATATTATGCTCGAAATTAAGTAGATTTTGGTGCAAAAATTATTCGATTTTATCTGCAAATTTTTCCTTAACAAAGTACTGATTAATCTCAGGGTTCTAACCAGACCATATTTCTGTACACTCTAAGTATAAGCTCATACTTATGAGAAGCAGTGATGAGCGATTGTTAGAGAACCTATTATGATAAAACTTTTAAGGACTATTACTTGGGACTTCAAAAAATTCAAGAAATTTCGTAAGAAAAGCCTCAAGATTCTCCAAAACCACTGATTATGACTAAAAAAATTCGTCAGAATCTGATTACTATATATTAACAAGTTTTACCTATTGAAAAGACCTCAGAAGCTGTAGACATTTTTAGTATAAAAATTGTCTTAGATTCTTAGAACTTTTCATGTAGGAAAACCCTCAGATGTGAATACTTTTTAGTCCAGAAAACTCAAAGACTATGAGAAATTTTTCCTGCAGAAAAACGCTAACATTCTGAGGACTTTTTTCTTTATAAAAATCTTCAGATATTGAAGTTTTTACTTTAGGATATCCCTGAGAATCTAGAAATGTTTTCTAATGAAAACCATAAAATTGTGAAAACTTTTTTCTTTAGAAACCCCTTAGATTTTGCTCAGATTTTGATATAGAAAAATGAAAATACTCTGGTGAATTTTTCTTCTAAATAATCCTCAGATAATAACACTGTGAGACAAATGGTAGGGGTCAGTGATCGGGAAGGGTTCAAACTACCGGGGAAAGTTACATAAAAGAAGTTATACGTGTCCCGGCGTTTCGCTGGGTCACCCCTAGAAATCGAGATATATCGATTTGACCTTTGGTGGTCTTTTTTTTGACATAACTCGAGAACCACTAGTCCGATTTTGCTCAAACAATTTTAAAAAAATTAAAATAAAATTACAATTCCTTTAATCTGTTCATATAACGTTTTTCTATATACTAACAGTTTTGCCGGTAAAAATAAATGTATGAAGAAAATAATATTTTTTGCCTAAAATATTAAAAAAAAAGTAATAAACAAAAGGTTATTGATTTTTATGGTAGCGGTAACAAACATTTATTTTTACCGGCAAAACTGTTGAGTATATAGAAAAACGTTATATGAACAGATTAAAGGAATTGTAATTTTTAAAATTGTTTGAGCAAAATCGGACTAGTGATTCTCGAGTTATGTCAAAAAAAAGATATATCTCGATTCCTAGGGGTGACCCAGCGAAACGCCGGGACACGTATAACTTTTTTTTGGCCGATATAACATTTCCCGTTGGTTTCATCCCATCCCGATTTTGACTGTCGCATAGTGTATTTTTTTTTAATGTTCTGAGCTTCTGAGGGGGTTTTCTAGAAAACCTAAAAATTTGAGAACTATAGACCAGACCTCAGATTTCGAGCACTTTTTATATAGAAAAACCCTCAGATTTTAAGAAAAAATCCTCCGATATTAAGTGTTTTCGTTTAGAAAAACCCTGAAATTTTAAGGACTTTTGATAAAGAAAACCCTAGAAATTGCAGATTTTGCAAACAGACTCTGAGGACTATTTTCCAAAGAAAAGCAATAAATTACTGAATTTTTTTTTATTTAATCTTTATAATGTGCATACTTTTCCAATGGAATATCCTCTAGTTTTGGGGCTGTTTAAAATGTTTTAAATATAAAGGAACTCTCAAATTCTCACGAATTTTTGCATTTGGACGGTCTTCAGATTTTTATGACTTTTTTACGGAAAGACTCTTAGACTCTATAGGGATTCTTAGATTCTGTAGAGGAAAAACTCCACAATAAATAATTTTATGCTAATTTTAATCAGTTTTTTTTTATCTGAATTTCTTTTATTAATAAAATATTTATTTTCTTTTTAATGCATTTTGTTTTATTTGAAGAGATTATAAGATGAGGTATTTAATAAAAAACATGTTTTTGCATTATTAAACATGTTTCTATATAGTTTAAATGTAGACTCATGCATTTAAAGAAGCTTTTTTAGACACATAAAATATAAATTTAAACAAAATACAAATGTTTATCAACATTCTTGATACAATTAAAAATGTACATTTAGACACGTTGTGCCTATTATTTTTAAACACAATGTGTCTATGTATTTTAATTTTAAACACTGTGTCTATTTTTGCCCATCTTATAGTAGGTATGAAGTTACCTCCTTTTAATAGAGTAAATTTCAACAGAAATTTATTAGAGTGTACAAATTAACCTTACAAATATATTTATTAAGAGGACAAAAATACTTACCACCAAATCATCAATGTTTTATATGTATATAATTAATGAAATATAGCTTCACATAATGGTACTTTAAGAAATGTTATTTTTTCTTCCATATTCATGAACACGTTACGTTTTTTTATTGTATGAAAAAATACTAATATTGATTAAGCGTGTGAAGTTAAATTTAAAAAATAAATTTAAAACTCACATTTTCAAATTGCCTTTAATGGGTTAATATTTTTGAATTTAACTTCACAAAGTGTGAAGTTAAATTCAAAACATAATATTCTTTAAATTTAACTTCACAAAGTGTGAAGTTAAATTCAAAAAATAATAGTCTTTGAATTTAACTTCACACATTGTGAAGTTAAATTCAAAAAATAAATTCACGAAATAAATTCTAGAAATAAATTAAAAAATAAACTCAAGAAATAAATTCAAAAAATAAATCCAAGAATAAATTAAAAAATAAATTCAAGAAATAAATTCAAAATATAAATTCAAAAATAAATTAAATAAATAAATTCAATATTTTTTTAAAAATGTCAATTTTGAACAGACGTGAATGGGGTTTGGTCATATCAGTGGACGCGGCTGAGGGAGCAGATTTCAATTCTGAGATTACTTTATTCAAAAGTTGCTCAGGAAAATAGCCATAAATTTTCAAAAATGTTAAATTTAAATTTTTAAACATGTCAAGTGCAGGTGGGCCCAGGGCCAATTTCGAACAGACGTGAATGGGGTTTGGTCATATCAGTGGACGCGGCAGAGGGAGCAGATTTCAATTCTGAGATTATTCAAAAGTTGCTCAGGAAAATAGCCATACATTTTCAAAAATGTTAAATTTAAATTTTTAAACATGTCAAGTGCAGGTGGGCCCAGGGCCAATTTCGAACAGACGTGAATGGGGTTTGGTCATATCAGTGGACACGCCTGAGGGAGCAGATTTCAATTCTGAGCTCACTTTATTCAAAAGTTGCTCAGGAAAATAGCCATAAATTTTCAAAAATGTTTAATTAAAATTTTTAAACATGACAAGTTCAGGTTGGCCCAGGGCCAATTTAGAACAGACGTGAATGGGGTTTGGTCATATCAGTGGACGCGGCTGAGGGAGCAGATTTCAATTCTGAGCTCACTTTGTTCAAAAGTTGCTCAGGAAAATAGCCATAAATTTTCAAAAATGTTAAATTAAAATTTTTAAACATGACAAGTTCAGGTGGGCCCAGGGCCAATTTCGAACAGACGTGAATGGGGTTTGGTCATATCAGTGGACGCGGCTGAGGGAGCAGATTTCAATTCTGAGATTACTTTATTCAAAAGTTGCTCAGGAAAATAGCCAGAAATTTTCAAAAATGTTAAATTTAAATTTTCAAACATGTCAAGTGCAGGTCGGCCCAGGGCCAATTTCGAACAGACGTGAATGGGGTTTGGTCATATCAGTGGACACGGCTGAGGAAGCAGATTTCAATTCTGAGCTCACTTTATTCAAAAGTTGCTCAGGAAAATAGCCATAAATTTTCAAAAATGTTAAATTTAAATTTTTAAACATGTCAAGTGCAGGTGGGCCCAGGGCCAATTTCGAACAGACGTGAATGGGGTTTGGTCATATCAGTGGACACGGCTGAGGGAGCAGATTTCAATTCTGAGCTCACTTTATTCAAAAGTTGCTCAGGAAAATAGCCATAAATTTTCAAAAATGTTAAATTTAAATTTTTAAACATGACAAGTTCAGGTGGGCCCAGGGCCAATTTCGAACAGACGTGAATGGGGTTTGGTCATATCAGTGGACACGGCTGAGGGAGCAGATTTCAATTCTGCGCTCACTTTATTCAAAAGTTGCTCAGGAAAATAGCCATAAATTTTCAAAAATGTTAAATTTAAATTTTTAAACATGACAAGTTCAGGTGGGCCCAGGGCCAATTTCGAACAGACGTGAATGGGGTTTGGTCATATCAGTGGACGCGGCTGAGGGAGCAGATTTCAATTCTGAGCTCACTTTGTTCAAAAGTTGCTCAGGAAAATAGCCATAAATTTTCAAAAATGTTAAATTAAAATTTTTAAACATGACAAGTTCAGGTGGGCCCAGGGCCAATTTCGAACAGACGTGAATGGGGTTTGGTCATATCAGTGGACGCGGCTGAGGGAGCAGATTTCAATTCTGAGATTACTTTATTCAAAAGTTGCTCAGGAAAATAGCCATAAATTTTCAAAAATGTTTAATTAAAATTTTTAAACATGACAAGTTCAGGTGGGCCCAGGGCCAATTTCGAACAGACGTGAATGGGGTTTGGTCATATCAGTGGACGCGGCTGAGGGAGCAGATTTCAATTCTGAGATTACTTTATTCAAAAGTTGCTCAGGAAAATAGCCATAAATTTTCAAAAATGCTAAATTAAAATTTTTAAACATGACAAGTTCAGGTTGGCCCAGGGCCAATTTAGAACAGACGTGAATGGGGTTTGGTCATATCAGTGGACGCGGCTGAGGGAGCAGATTTCAATTCTGAGCTCACTTTGTTCAAAAGTTGCTCAGGAAAATAGCCATAAATTTTCAAAAATGTTAAATTAAAATTTTTAAACATGACAAGTTCAGGTGGGCCCAGGGCCAATTTCGAACAGACGTGAATGGGGTTTGGTCATATCAGTGGATACGGCTGAGGGAGCAGATTTCAATTCTGAGCTCACTTTATTCAAAAGTTGCTCAGGAAAATAGCCAGAAATTTTCAAAAATGTTAAATTAAAATTTTTAAACATGACAAGTTCAGGTGGGCCCAGGGCCAATTTCGAACAGACGTGAATGGGGTTTGGTCATATCAGTGGACACGGCTGAGGGAGCAGATTTCAATTCTGAGCTCACTTTATTCAAAAGTTGCTCAGGAAAATAGCCAGAAATTTTCAAAAATGTTAAATTAAAATTTTTAAACATGACAAGTTCAGGTGGGCCCAGGGCCAATTTCGAACAGACGTGAATGGGGTTTGGTCATATCAGTGGACGCGGCTGAGGGATCAGATTTCAATTCTGAGATTACTTTATTCAAAAGTTGCTCAGGAAAATAGCCATAAATTTTCAAAAATGCTAAATTAAAATTTTTAAACATGACAAGTTCAGGTTGGCCCAGGGCCAATTTAGAACAGACGTGAATGGGGTTTGGGTATATCAGTGGACGCGGCTGAGAGAGCAGATTTCAATTCTGAGCTCACTTTGTTCAAAAGTTGCTCAGGAAAATAGCCATAAATTTTCAAAAATGTTAAATTAAAATTTTTAAACATGACAAGTTCAGGTGGGCCCAGGGCCAATTTCGAACAGACGTGAATGGGGTTTGGTCATATCAGTGGACGCGGCTGGGGGATCAGATTTCAATTCTGAGATTACATTATTCAAGAGTTGCTCAGGAAAATAGCCATAAATTTTCAAAAATGTTAAATTTAAATTTTTAAACATGTCAAGTGCAGGTGGGCCCAGGGCCAATTTCGAACAGACGTGAATGGGGTTTGGTCATATCAGTGGACGCGGCTGGGGGAGCAGATTTCAATTCTGAGATTACATTATTCAAAAGTTGCTCAGGAAAATAGCCATAAGTTTTCAAAAATGTTAAATTAAAATTTTTAAAGATGACAAGTTCAGGTGGGCCCAGGGCCAATTTCGAAAAGACGTGAATGGGGTTTGGTCATATCAGTGGACACGGCTGAGGAAGCAGATTTCAATTCTGAGCTCACTTTATTCAAAAGTTGCTCAGGAAAATAGCCATAAATTTTCAAAAATGTTAAATTTAAATTTTTAAACATGTCAAGTGCAGGTGGGCCCAGGGCCAATTTCGAACAGACGTGAATGGGGTTTGGTCATATCAGTGGACACGGCTGAGGGAGCAGATTTCAATTCTGAGCTCACTTTATTCAAAAGTTGCTCAGGAAAATAGCCATAAATTTTCAAAAATGTTAAATTTAAATTTTCAAACATGTCAAGTGCAGGTGGGCCCAGGGCCAATTTCGAACAGACGTGAATGGGGTTTGGTCATATCAGTGGACGCGGCTGAGGGAGCAGATTTCAATTCTGAGATTACTTTATTCAAAAGTTGCTCAGGAAAATAGCCATAAATTTTCAAAAATGTTAAATTTAAATTTTTAAACATGTCAAGTGCAGGTGGGCCCAGGGCCAATTTCGAACAGACGTGAATGGTGTTTGGTCATATCAGTGGACGCGGCTGAGGGAGCAGATTTCAATTCTGAGATTACTTTATTCAAAAGTTGCTCAGGAAAATAGCCATAAATTTTCAAAAATGTTAAATTTAAATTTTTAAACATGTCAAGTGCAGGTGGGCCCAGGGCCAATTTCGAACAGACGTGAATAGGGTTTGGTCATATCAGTGGACACGGCTGAGGGAGCAGATTTCAATTCTGAGCTCACTTTATTCAAAAGTTGCTCAGGAAAATAGCCATAAATTTTCAAAAATGTTAAATTAAAATTTTTAAACATGACAAGTTCAGGTGGGCCCAGGGCCAATTTCGAAAAGACGTGAATGGGGTTTGGTCATATCAGTGGACACGGCTGAGGGAGCAGATTTCAATTCTGACCTCACTTTATTCAAAAGTTGCTCAGGAAAATAGCCATAAATTTTCAAAAATATTAAATTTAAATTTTTAAACATGTCAAGTTCAGGTGGGCCCAGGGCCAATTTCGAACAGACATGAATGGGGTTTGGTCATATAAATGGACACGGCTGAGAGAGCATATTTTAATTCTGAGCTCACTTTATTCAAAAGTTGCTCAGCAAAATAGCCATAAATTTTCAAAAAAATTCAAATTTTCTACAAATTTGCAAGTAGAGCTTTAAAGATTGAATTTAATTTGGAATGAATTTCCTAAAAATACCATTTAATTTCCTTTAAATCGAATGAATTCATATTTAAACAATCGGAGGGAATTCGTTCCTTGGAATTCATTGCATCGAATTAATTCATAAGGAATTCAATGAGTTTCCCTTAGTCGATTTCTTCAATCATTGAATACAATTATTAGGAATTCATTTGGTTTCTTACTCATGCGATTGACAATTTTCGAAATTATTCGATTGGCAGTTTGTAAATTCATTCGATCATTAATTTTGTATGTCTTCATTGAGTAACTTGGGAATGACATTCCAGTTAACAAGCTATTATTAAAGATTATGTAATTGTATTAGGGTAAGATTTTAAATTTGTAGTAAAAAAAAAATATTGAATTCACAGTCAAATTATTACGATGATTCATTCGTGAAAAATTCCCATTTTTTTACGAATGTTCATTTGTGTATGTTAGGGTGTCGTGTTGACATTCGTGCAATTCGTGTTATCAAAATTTTTTGATTATTTTGTGTTTCCAAACTCAATGTTCCTTCGTGTATACTCCGCTTTATACTACAACAGTTAATTGATTTCGTTGTTTTGTATTAATATAAACTTTATATTATAAAGCTACACACTTTAATGTACTATGTTTATTTTGTATCAAAGTTGCAAAAATATTATATATGTCCTAAAATATTTTAAAAGCAAACCAAAATATCAACTTTATAAAAATCTTATATAAAATCTTTGTTTTTTTTTTTTAATTGTTAAAAAATTAACTGACAAACATTTACATAAACTCCATTTTTTGATATAAAAAATTGTAATTTTGGTTGAAATTCCGAACTGTTTTTGAAATATTTTTTGACATATACAAATAATTTGCAACTATGATACAAAATATTGATCACGAATATTTCTAGTTTACGTATTATTCTAGAACAACGAAATCTACACTCACAATATTTTATCCTTAAAAACAACCTAAAATACATATTAAATTAATTGAAAACACTATTAAAAAAAGGACTACTGATTTTTCATTATATTCAAACCATTTTGCTATTTATTTTCAAACATTGTTTAAACAATCCAGAAAAGAAATAAAAATAATTGAAAAGTCTATTAAAACAATCATCAATTTTTTAACTGACAAAACGTAAAAAAAACGATTTTGTGGTTTGTTTTTTCATATTTGAAAGTTTTTTTTTTTGTTTCGATTTTCAAAACACTACACCATACACAACAGACACGTTCATATTTCTATTGGCTATGTTTTTGTGTATGAGTAAAGAATTTCTTGTAATTTGAATTGAAAAAATTTTGTATATAAACAAACTATTTTAAAAAAAAGAAAACTGAAAATATTTGAATTTTTTGTTTTAAAACAGAAAACAACGAAATTATTTAAATAATTTTTTCTAAAAATAGAATTCTAAAAATAGAATATTTGACTGAAAATAACAACTCCTACAGACGATACATATTTTTTTCTGGTTTGTTTTTTATTGGTTGACAAAAAAAGTTAAACAATATGTTTCAATGTATTTTAATTGATTTTTCAATTGAAAACAAACTTTACCTATTACTTTTTAAATAAACCTCAATCGGTTATGGAAAATATATTGTGAGTGTACTTACTTTAGTTTAAACGAAATATTAAATAAATATTAATAAAATAGAAATACATCTATAATAAAACGTGATTGACATATTTTGTTATGAATTCTAAATACATAAATTGTTACTTTTATGTACTGAATTTTATGATATTTTTAAAGAAAAAAGTGTAGTTCTTTTTCACTAATTGTACTGCCTTTTTTCCTCAATGTACTTTTTTCGTCGATTTCATATCTGGCAACCCTAGACCCGGACATAATGTACATAATTCTTTAGTTTAAATAAACAATTTCTAAACTTACACAGAAAGCTGAAATTTCTAATATTATGCAAATTGTTAATAACTTAAAATAGTTCGAACTATGAATGCCATCAATAAGTTATTGGGTCACATGAATAAAACTCAGCAATTACTTCAAAGTAATTACTTTAGGCTTAGGAATAACTTTTAATATCAAATTTATCAACATACTTGTAGATTAGCATAAAGTATAAACGAAAATAAAAAAATAAAGTTTTAGCAGACTAGAATTGTGGAGTAATTGCTTTTTTTCTGCAGCATCATTTTTAACTAGTAGCTTTAACTAAATTTTTTACTGATTTTTTTCTATATGATGGCTTAACTTGCTGCAAGTTAATTTTTATAATGTCGTCGAAGGCAAAAGTTAGTCATTAAATAGGACTCCAGTATTCCCAAGTATTCAAGATTCTAACAAAGCTAGGAAAAAAATTTGTTCTTAGCAATTTTTTTTTTTTTTTCAAAAAACATAAAATTGATTATTCAAATTACCATTAAGATATGTCGTCGTGTTCTTTCTTATTTTTTTACAAATATACTCAAAATCGGTTGTAATTATAACTCTTATTTTACCAAATACTAGTAAATTAATAGAAAAAAATAAGAGGCAACACTGTTTTCTTTATTTTGGCATTTCACTTGTTGCAAGTTTCAGAAAAACGCACTGCCTTCAAAATATGGTTTCAAGTTCAGCCGCAAGTCGCATAAGTGAGATTGTATTAGTGAAAAAGTGGTAGTGAATTGAGTTTTTCGAAGTTGCACTTGCATTTGCCAGATACAAGTACAAGTTCGAAAAACTCAATTAACTCCCACTTTTTCACTAATACAATCACACTTATGGAAGCTAAAAAAATATGCAATGGAATTTTTTTATTGTGTTACAGAAGTGCGATCATATTTCATTATCGAAGAGCCTTTCATTGTGTTAAGTAGAATATCAGTTAAAGTGCAGTTAAATTAAATAAATTTACGAATTTACAGAAAAATAACAATGGCAAAAGAACTATTCATATTTTTAGTAAAAATATTTTTTTTGCATAAAAAATATAATCTATCAGACACGGATAATTTGTTTGCTATTTTTAATAAAAAAGATGGGTTTTTTGAAGAGTTTTTTAATTTTACAAATGGCCTGAAAACGGAAACGAACGGGAAACTAATAAAGAAAGTTGGAAACAATATCAGAAATAAAAAAAGAATATGTGGCATTGTTAAACGAGTTGTAAGTAAAATATGTTTTTATTATTTAATATTCATACTTTTATTAAAGTAAATGCTTGCAATTTTAAATCTAGTTTTCTTGGTTGCATGAAAAAATGAAATAAAATATATTCTGAATTCCTACTCAAAAATTCATAATAAATACTTTAAAGTATAATGAATGGCTTAATTTGTTTTGTTTCGTATAAAATTTTATTTATGTACGCTTTGATTTACTATTGTGTATAAATTAAAGGGCTTAACGATTCATCTTAAATGAGATTTCAAGACACATGATAGCCTACAAGCCATAACAAGTTGTGTGGTTTTACTTTTTATAACGATTGAATCAGTACAAACAACAAAAAAAAAACACGATGGCAAAAAAGCATATGGATAGTGAGACGAATCCCATCATGAATCGTTTATCACGGATGACAACAGTACATTACCACATCATATTATTGTGAACTTAAGCAACCAACACAATATCAACACCATCGTTTTAGTGTTACTGAAAACTTATGTATAACAGTGTTGCCAGTTTGGGGAATTTATCCCAAAATTGGGAATTGTATCATCAATGGGGATAAAAACTTCCGTTTGTAGAACTGGGGATTTATTGGGAATGATAAGAAATTTTAGGGGATCATTTGGGGATAAAATATATTATTGCTTTTTCATATTTTTATGAATTTAATCCTGATAATTCTAAATATTTATATTTTTTTCTAAGAATGATGATAATAGTGAATGATTTTTAGCTACAAAAATTTGAGTCTGGCAAGGTAATGTTCCTAGAAACTATAATTCCTCTTGGTGAAAATTCAAATTCGTTTTGGTTCTAAAATTTTTAAAGTTATTTAATAAGAGTTATAAGAAGTTCTTCTTAAATTAAATGTATACTTTACAAGTTACTCAATTGTCAAAAGTTAATCCATCTGCTGAAATGCTAAAACTTTTTAATGCAGTACCATACACAACAAAATGTCTGTTATTTATTAAATGTCTGTTTATTATTAAATATTTAAAATGAAAAATTTTGGTTCAAATTTTCTTTACTGTTATTTAAATTTATTTGTTCTTTTTTATAATTTGTTGTAAGCACAAATTTATTGAGTCTGAGTGTACAACTTACCGCAAAAAATAAACGAATATGGTATTTTTCCACTAATTTTTCGAAAAAATTAACGAAAACAAATTTTTATATAAAATAAAAGTTGGAAATTTTTTGGGATGGCAAATTAAAAATTGGGGATAAGGTATGAAAAGACTGGCAACACTGATGTATGTAACCGAAATACGTACCTACTCTGTTGAAAGCTATCATGCTAATGAATGGAGTATTTTTTTTTGTTATGATTTTAGTTGAGAGTTTTGTTTTCATTCGTGTTGTGTAGGTATGAAAAGCCGATTATGATCGGCCAATGGTATAATGAAAAACAGTGTTGCCAACTCTTGAAGGCAGGGAAGCACCGTGAGCATTTTGAAAACGGGTAAAAAGGGTAAAAATTTACCAAAAATGGGGTGAAAAAACACGATAATAATTTTTTGAAAAATTTAAGTCAAGATTTTAAAAACACATTTTAGCTTTGTAAAATCGTGTAAAAAAGGTTCAAAAAATTACAAAAAAGGGGTAAAAAAGCACCAAACTAATATTTCAAAATTTTGAAGTTTAAATATAACGAAGTTGTTATTTAAAATTGTACTACAAACATTGTGAAAAAATGTATTTTTTGTATATTTCGTATTATTTTTTCAACTTTGACAGAAAATTCAATAAAAATTTAAAAAAGGAGAACAAATACCAAAAATATAAAATGTACAAAAAGCACTAAAAGCACTGTCAGATATCTGAAAAAGCACTATAAATACCCGCTTTTTATAAACGGGTATTTGTAAAAAATCACCGGGTACGGGAAGGGAAAAAGCACCAAAAAATACCCGAAAAGCACTGAAATGGCAACACTAATGAAAAAATTAAAATAGACAAATGTCTACCCCCAAAAAATTCTTTAGTTGATCGTAATGAATATTTCAACTATTTAATATGTCAAATACTCTAATGATACCAAAAAAAAGCTCTAAAGCGACGAATACATTAAGGAACATTGAGTAGGGTTTTTAGCAAACTCTACTACGTATTGGTTTTATTATATTATTTATTTTTAATTTTATTTTTCAATATTGTTTAATTATACCACCGATTCTTTTTAAATGTTTTTTTTTGGAATAAATTTGGTAAATTTTATTTTATAGAATTTCGTTAGGTTATTTTAAGGGTATCGGTATTTTAAATTATATCGTTAAGTTATTTTAGGGTTAACGGTATTTTAATTTATTTCGTTAGGTTATTTTAAGGTTAACGGTATTTTAAGTTACTTCGTTAGTGGTATTTTAGGGTTAAAAATAGTTCGTTGAAAGGGTTTCGAATCGTTAACGGTATTTTACGGTTGGTGTTTCCCAACCAAGTTAAAAATTTTAAAAATTGCCAAAATTAAAAAAATTGTTTAAATTTAAAAATTGTCAAAATTTGAAAAAATCATAAAAAACCGCCAAAATTTTGAAAATAGCAAAATTTAGAAAAATCGGCAAAATTAAAGAAATCGTCGAAAATTAGAAAAAAATCATCAAAATTAAAAAATCATCGACATTAAAAAAATCGCCAAAAAGCTATATATATTTATATTAATAAGAATTAATATAAATTATTTTTTTTGTTTTTATAATTTATTATGCATTAAAAACATTATTAATTTTTTTTTACTAACTTTTTTATATAATAATATAAAAATTGTAAAACAAACATTGAATTGAAAATAAAGAACAACTAACTAACTGCTAACTTTTTTATCTGAGTGTACATTTATACTTTTTCGTTTTATAAAACCTACATATTATAACACAACACACCATCGCATCCATAGCATTCATTGCGATACTTAAACACTAGTTCAAAGTACTAATTGCTATGTTATGGTAGCGAACAATCGTGTGTCACTACAATCACTTATTGTTTTTTTCGTTGCCATGTTTAATGCTTAAGCTCGCTTACGTTTTGATTTGTCTTATTCCTTATTTGTTGTTTGAATCAATTTTCTTTATTCATTTCATATTTTTTCCGACTAAAATCATTCAGCTGTTTCGATGCCGGATAGAAAATTCTGATTTCAACAGAATGATCCGGCAAGAACGTTTACATTTACTTGTTAGTAACCATTCGTATACATTTCTTCTTGTGGTTTCGAAACAGAAGAAATAAGTGTGGTTGAAATTAGCTGAAAAATTTGTAAAGTACAGATACCAAACTTACTAGAAATTAGCGTACAACGTTAGTTCAATACAAAAATTAATTGTTATGCTAAATTGGATTTACAAAAAAATATTAGTTCAATACTAAAGTTTAAGTCACAATAACAAAAAAAATTAATTCAATTGAATCAGAACGCATTTAACAGACTTTTGTACTAACTTTATTTTATAAGTGTGCTAAAAATATATTGATAATATTAAAATCACTGCCAGCTCTGGAAAAATCATCAAATGCAAATTTTAAAAATTTTAAATGAATGTTTTTGCATTTTTAATAGAACTTCCTTCCCTGTTTATATATATGTAAAGTAGTTTTAAAATTTTGAAGTACTTCTTTACAAATATTAACAGATTAAGGGTCGTACGTATAATAACTTTTAAAATTTATAAACGAGTTATAAAACAAATTTTTAATACAAAATTCATTTTACAAATGTGTTAAAAGGTTTCCAAATTATAATGCATAGGCACTTAAGTATTTTTCCGTGGGTCAGGTGGTTCAAAAGAGAAGTTTAACCTCATCGGTTATGTGTTTGACTTTACAAGAATTTAAAGCTGGTTAAGATCATAGAAAAGAGTGGAAAAAGTATTTTTCAATGACATACTTAACTCACCTATAAGGACAATTACAAATATATAAATGACTACAATAACATATTAATATATAGGTAAATGCAAATAAAGAAAAAAGAAATCCAATGACTAAATTCTTTAAAAAAATAATTCAGACCCCTATTCAAGAGAAACATTTGCGAACAGCATATTTTATATATCCAACGTATACTTTATATTATAAATGATATTACTAATACGTTCCCATGCTACAACAACAAAAGCAATTGCAGAGTAAAAATTATTATTAATTCACTAATCATACGTTTAGTTGATTTAAAGTTCCTGAGCAACTTTTGAATAAAGTGAGCTCAGAATTAAAATCTGCTCCCTCAGCCGTGGGCCCACCTGCACTTGACATGTTTAAAAATTTAAATTTAATATATTTGAAAATTTATGGCTATTTTCTTGAGCAACTTTTGAATAAAGTGAGCTCAGAATTGAAATATACTCCCTCAGCCGTGTCCACTGATATGACCAAACCCCATTCACGTCTGTTCGAAATTGGCCCTGGGCCCACCTGAACTTGTCATGTTTAAAAATATTAATTTAACATTTTTGAAAATTTATGCCTATTTTCCTGAGCAACTTTTGAATAAAGTGAGCTCAGAATTGAAATCTGCTCCCTCAGCCGTGTCCACTGATATGACCAAACCCCATTCACGTCTGTTCGAAATTTGCCCTGGGCCCACCTGCACTTGACATGTTTAAAAATTTAAATTTAACATTTTTGAAAATTTATGGCTATTTTCCTGAGCAACTTTTGAATAAAGTAATCTCAGAATTGAAATCTGCTCCCTCAGCCGCGTCCACTGATATGACCAAACCCCATTCACGTCTGTTCGAAATTGGCCCTGGGCCCACCTGCACTTGACATGTTTAAAAATTTAAATTTAACATTTTTGAAAATTTATGGCTATTTTCCTGAGCAACTTTTGAATAAAGTAATCTCAGAATTGAAATCTGCTCCCTCAGCCGCGTCCACTGATATGACCAAACCCTATTCACGTCTGTTCGAAATTGGCCCTGGGCCCACCTGAACTTGTCATGTTTAAAAATTTTAATTTAACATTTTTTAAAATTTATGGCTATTTTCCTGAGCAACTTTTGAATAAAGTGAGCTCAGAATTGAAATCTGCTCCCTCAGCCGTGTCCACTGATATGACCAAACCCCATTCACGTCTGTTCGAAATTGGCCCTGGGCCCACCTGCACTTGACATGTTTAAAAATTTAAATTTAACATTTTTGAAAATTTATGGCTATTTTCCTGAGCAACTTTTGAATAAAGTGAGCTCAGAATTGAAATCTGCTCCCTCAGCCGTGTCCACTGATATGACCAAACCCCATTCACGTCTGTTCGAAATTGGCCCTGGGCCCACCTGCACTTGACATGTTTAAAAATTTTAATTAAACATTTTTGAAAATTTATGGCTATTTTCCTGAGCAACTTTTGAATAAAGTAATCTCAGAATTGAAATCTGCTCCCTCAGCCGCGTCCACTGATATGACCAAACCCCATTCACGTCTGTTCGAAATTGGCCCTGGGCCCACCTGAACTTGTCATGTTTAAAAATTTTAATTAAACATTTTTGAAAATTTATGGCTTTTTTCCTGAGCAACTTTTGAATAAAGTAATCTCAGAATTGAAATCTGCTCCCTCAGCAGCGTCCATTGATATGACCAAACCCCATTCACGTCTGTTCGAAATTGGCCCTGGGCCCACCTGAACTTGTCATGTTTAAAAATTTTAATTTAACATTTTTGAAAATTTATGGCTATTTTCCTAAGCAACTTTTGAATAAAGTGAGCTCAGAATTGAAATCTGCTCCCTCAGCCGTGTCCACTGATATGACCAAACCCCATTCACGTCTGTTCGAAATTGGCCCTGGGCCCACCTGCACTTGACATGTTTAATAATTTAAATTTAACATTTTTGAAAATTTATGGCTATTTTCCTGAGCAACTTTTGAATAAAGTAATCTCAGAATTAAAATCTGCTCCCTCAGCCGCGTCCACTGATATGACCAAACCCCATTCACGTCTGTCCGAAATTGGCCCTGGGCCCACCTGAACTTGTCATGTTTAAAAATTTTAATTTAACATTTTTGAAAATTTATGGCTATTTTCCTGAGCAACTTTTGAACAAAGTGAGCTCAGAATTGAAATCTGCTCCCTCAGCCGCGTCCACTGATATGACCAAACCCCATTCACGTCTGTTCTAAATTGGCCCTGGGCCAACCTGAACTTGTCATGTTTAAACATTTTAATTTAGCATTTTTGAAATTTTATGGCTATTTTTCTGAGCAACTTTTGAATAAAGTGAGCTCAGAATTGAAATCTGCTCCCTCAGCCGTGTCCACTGATATGACCAAACCCCATTCACGTCTGTTCGAAATTGGCCCTGGGCCCACCTGCACTTGACATGTTTAAAAATTTAAATTTAACATTTTTGAAAATTTATGGCTATTTTCCTGAGCAACTTTTGAATAAAGTAATCTCAGAATTGAAATCTGCTCCCTCAGCCGCGTCCACTGATATGACCAAACCCCATTCACGTCTGTCCGAAATTGGCCCTGGGCCCACCTGAACTTGTCATGTTTAAAAATTTTAATTTAACATTTTTGAAAATTTATGGCTATTTTCCTGAGCAACTTTTGAACAAAGTGAGCTCAGAATTGAAATCTGCTCCCTCAGCCGCGTCCACTGATATGACCAAACCCCATTCACGTCTGTTCGAAATTGGCCCTGGGCCCACCTGAACTTGTCATGTTTAAAAATTTTAATTTAACATTTTTGAAAATTTATGGCTATTTTCCTGAGCTACTTTTGAATAAAATGAGCTCAGAATTGAAATCTGCTCCCTCAGCCGTGTCCACTGATATGACCAAACCCCATTCACGTCTGTTCGAAATTGGCCCTGGGCCCACCTGCACTTGACATGTTTAAAAATTTAAATTTAACATTTTTGAAAATTTATGGCTATTTTCCTGAGCAACTTTTGAATAAAGTAATCTCAGAATTGAAATCTGCTCCCTCAGCCGCGTCCACTGATATGACCAAACCCCATTCACGTCTGTTCGAAATTGGCCCTGGGCCCACCTGCACTTGACATGTTTAAAAATTTAAATTTAACATTTTTGAAAATTTATGGCTATTTTCCTGAGCAACTTTTGAATAAAGTGAGCTCAGAATTGAAATCTGCTCCCTCAGCCGTGTCCACTGATATGACCAAACCCCATTCACGTCTGTTCGAAATTGGCCCTGGGCCCACCTGCACTTGACATGTTTAAAAATTTTAATTAAACATTTTTGAAAATTTATGGCTATTTTCCTGAGCAACTTTTGAATAAAGTAATCTCAGAATTGAAATCTGCTCCCTCAGCCACGTCCACTGATATGACCAAACCCCATTCACGTCTGTTCGAAATTGGCCCTGGGCCCACCTGAACTTGTCATGTTTAAAAATTTTAATTAAACATTTTTGAAAATTTATGGCTTTTTTCCTGAGCAACTTTTGAATAAAGTAATCTCAGAATTGAAATCTGCTCCCTCAGCAGCGTCCACTGATATGACCAAACCCCATTCACGTCTGTTCGAAATTGGCCCTGGGCCCACCTGAACTTGTCATGTTTAAAAATTTTAATTTAACATTTTTGAAAATTTATGGCTATTTTCCTAAGCAACTTTTGAATAAAGTGAGCTCAGAATTGAAATCTGCTCCCTCAGCCGTGTCCACTGATATGACCAAACCCTATTCACGTCTGTTCGAAATTGGCCCTGGGCCCACCTGCACTTGACATGTTTAATAATTTAAATTTAACATTTTTGAAAATTTATGGCTATTTTCCTGAGCAACTTTTGAATAAAGTAATCTCAGAATTGAAATCTGCTCCCTCAGCCGCGTCCACTGATATGACCAAACCCCATTCACGTCTGTCCGAAATTGGCCCTGGGCCCACCTGAACTTGTCATGTTTAAAAATTTTAATTTAACATTTTTGAAAATTTATGGCTATTTTCCTGAGCAACTTTTGAACAAAGTGAGCTCAGAATTGAAATCTGCTCCCTCAGCCGCGTCCACTGATATGACCAAACCCCATTCACGTCTGTTCTAAATTGGCCCTGGGCCAACCTGAACTTGTCATGTTTAAACATTTTAATTTAGCATTTTTGAAATTTTATGGCTATTTTTCTGAGCAACTTTTGAATAAAGTGAGCTCAGAATTGAAATCTGCTCCCTCAGCCGTGTCCACTGATATGACCAAACCCCATTCACGTCTGTTCGAAATTGGCCCTGGGCCCACCTGCACTTGACATGTTTAAAAATTTAAATTTAACATTTTTGAAAATTTATGGCTATTTTCCTGAGCAACTTTTGAATAAAGTAATCTCAGAATTGAAATCTGCTCCCTCAGCCGCGTCCACTGATATGACCAAACCCCATTCACGTCTGTTCGAAATTGGCCCTGGGCCCACCTGAACTTGTCATGTTTAAAAATTTTAATTTAAAATTTTTGAAAGATTATGCCTATTTTCCTGAGCAACTTTTGAATAAAATGAGCTCAGAATTGAAATCTGCTCCCTCAGCCGTGTCCACTGATATGACCAAACCCCATTCACGTCTGTTCGAAATTGGCCCTGGGCCCACCTGCACTTGACATGTTTAAAAATTTAAATTTAACATTTTTGAAAATTTATGGCTATTTTCCTGAGCAACTTTTGAATAAAGTAATCTCAGAATTGAAATCTGCTCCCTCAGCCGCGTCCACTGATATGACCAAACCCCATTCACGTCTGTTCGAAATTGGCCCTGGGCCCACCTGAACTTGTCATGTTTAAAAATTTTAATTTAACATTTTTGAAAATTTATGGCTATTTTCCTGAGCAACTTTTGAACAAAGTGAGCTCAGAATTGAAATCTGCTCCCTCAGCCGCGTCCACTGATATGACCATACCCCATTCACGTCTGTTCTAAATTGGCCCTGGGCCAACCTGAACCTGTCATGTTTAAAAATTTTAATTAAACATTTTTGAAAATTTATGGCTATTTTCCTGAGCAACTTTTGAATAAAGTGAGCTCAGAATTGAAATCTGCTCCCTCAGCCGTGTCCACTGATATGACCAAACCCCATTCACGTCTGTTCGAAATTGGCCCTGGGCCCACCTGCACTTGACATGTTTAAAAATTTAAATTTAACATTTTTGAAAATTTATGGCTATTTTCCTGAGCAACTTTTGAATAAAGTAATCTCAGAATTGAAATCTGCTCCCTCAGCCGCGTCCACTGATATGACCAAACCCCATTCACGTCTGTTCGAAATTGGCCCTGGGCCCACCTGAACTTGTCATGTTTAAAAATTTTAATTAAACATTTTTGAAAGATTATGGCTATTTTCCTGAGCAACTTTTGAATAAAATGAGCTCAGAATTGAAATCTGCTCCCTCAGCCGTGTCCACTGATATGACCAAACCCCATTCACGTCTGTTCGAAATTGGCCCTGGGCCCACCTGCACTTGACATGTTTAAAAATTTAAATTTAACATTTTTGAAAATTTATGGCTATTTTCCTGAGCAACTTTTGAATAAAGTAATCTCAGAATTGAAATCTGCTCCCTCAGCCGCGTCCACTGATATGACCAAACCCCATTCACGTCTGTTCGAAATTGGCCCTGGGCCCACCTGAACTTGTCATGTTTAAAAATTTTAATTTAACATTTTTGAAAATTTATGGCTATTTTCCTGAGCAACTTTTGAACAAAGTGAGCACAGAATTGAAATCTGCTCCCTCAGCCGCGTCCACTGATATGACCAAACCCCATTCACGTCTGTTCGAAATTGGCCCTGGGCCCACCTGAACTTGTCATGTTTAAAAATTTTAATTAAACATTTTTGAAAATTTATGGCTATTTTCCTGAGCAACTTTTGAACAAAGTGAGCACAGAATTGAAATCTGCTCCCTCAGCCGCGTCCACTGATATGACCAAACCCCATTCACGTCTGTTCGAAATTGGCCCTGGGCCCACCTGAACTTGTCATGTTTAAAAATTTTAATTAAACATTTTTGAAAATTTATGGCTATTTTCCTGAGCAACTTTTGAATAAAGTAATCTCAGAATTGAAATCTGCTCCCTCAGCCGCGTCCACTGATATGACCAAACCCCATTCACGTCTGTTCGAAATTGGCCCTGGGCCGACCTGCACTTGACATGTTTGAAAATTTAAATTTAACATTTTTGAAAATTTATGGCTATTTTCCTGAGCAACTTTTGAATAAAGTGAGCTCAGAATTGAAATCTGCTCCCTCAGCCGTGTCCACTGATATGACCAAACCCCATTCACGTCTGTTCGAAATTGGCCCTGGGCCCACCTGCACTTGACATGTTTAAAAATTTAAATTTAACATTTTTGAAAATTTATGGCTATTTTCCTGAGCAACTTTTGAATAAAGTAATCTCAGAATTGAAATCTGCTCCCTCAGCCGCGTCCACTGATATGACCAAACCCCATTCACGTCTGTTCGAAATTGGCCCTGGGCCCACCTGAACTTGTCATGTTTAAAAATTTTAATTTAACATTTTTGAAAATTTATGGCTATTTTCCTGAGCAACTTTTGAACAAAGTGAGCTCAGAATTGAAATCTGCTCCCTCAGCCGCGTCCACTGATATGACCATACCCCATTCACGTCTGTTCTAAATTGGCCCTGGGCCAACCTGAACCTGTCATGTTTAAAAATTTTAATTAAACATTTTTGAAAATTTATGGCTATTTTCCTGAGCAACTTTTGAATAAAGTGAGCTCAGAATTGAAATCTGCTCCCTCAGCCGTGTCCACTGATATGACCAAACCCCATTCACGTCTGTTCGAAATTGGCCCTGGGCCCACCTGCACTTGACATGTTTAAAAATTTAAATTTAACATTTTTGAAAATTTATGGCTATTTTCCTGAGCAACTTTTGAATAAAGTAATCTCAGAATTGAAATCTGCTCCCTCAGCCGCGTCCACTGATATGACCAAACCCCATTCACGTCTGTTCGAAATTGGCCCTGGGCCCACCTGAACTTGTCATGTTTAAAAATTTTAATTAAACATTTTTGAAAGATTATGGCTATTTTCCTGAGCAACTTTTGAATAAAATGAGCTCAGAATTAAAATCTGCTCCCTCAGCCGTGTCCACTGATATGACCAAACCCCATTCACGTCTGTTCGAAATTGGCCCTGGGCCCACCTGCACTTGACATGTTTAAAAATTTAAATTTAACATTTTTGAAAATTTATGGCTATTTTCCTGAGCAACTTTTGAATAAAGTAATCTCAGAATTGAAATCTGCTCCCTCAGCCGCGTCCACTGATATGACCAAACCCCATTCACGTCTGTTCGAAATTGGCCCTGGGCCCACCTGAACTTGTCATGTTTAAAAATTTTAATTTAACATTTTTGAAAATTTATGGCTATTTTCCTGAGCAACTTTTGAACAAAGTGAGCACAGAATTGAAATCTGCTCCCTCAGCCGCGTCCACTGATATGACCAAACCCCATTCACGTCTGTTCGAAATTGGCCCTGGGCCCACCTGAACTTGTCATGTTTAAAAATTTTAATTAAACATTTTTGAAAATTTATGGCTATTTTCCTGAGCAACTTTTGAACAAAGTGAGCACAGAATTGAAATCTGCTCCCTCAGCCGCGTCCACTGATATGACCAAACCCCATTCACGTCTGTTCGAAATTGGCCCTGGGCCCACCTGAACTTGTCATGTTTAAAAATTTTAATTAAACATTTTTGAAAATTTATGGCTATTTTCCTGAGCAACTTTTGAATAAAGTAATCTCAGAATTGAAATCTGCTCCCTCAGCCGCGTCCACTGATATGACCAAACCCCATTCACGTCTGTTCGAAATTGGCCCTGGGCCGACCTGCACTTGACATGTTTGAAAATTTAAATTTAACATTTTTGAAAATTTATGGCTATTTTCCTGAGCAACTTTTGAATAAAGTGAGCTCAGAATTGAAATCTGCTCCCTCAGCCGTGTCCACTGATATGACCAAACCCCATTCACGTCTGTTCGAAATTGGCCCTGGGCCCACCTGCACTTGACATGTTTAAAAATTTAAATTTAACATTTTTGAAAATTTATGGCTATTTTCCTGAGCAACTTTTGAATAAAGTAATCTCAGAATTGAAATCTGCTCCCTCAGCCGCGTCCACTGATATGACCAAACCCCATTCACGTCTGTTCGAAATTGGCCCTGGGCCCACCTGAACTTGTCATGTTTAAAAATTTTAATTAAACATTTTTGAAAGATTATGGCTATTTTCCTGAGCAACTTTTGAATAAAATGAGCTCAGAATTGAAATCTGCTCCCTCAGCCGTGTCCACTGATATGACCAAACCCCATTCACGTCTGTTCGAAATTGGCCCTGGGCCCACCTGCACTTGACATGTTTAAAAATTTAAATTTAACATTTTTGAAAATTTATGGCTATTTTCCTGAGCAACTTTTGAATAAAGTAATCTCAGAATTGAAATCTGCTCCCTCAGCCGCGTCCACTGATATGACCAAACCCCATTCACGTCTGTTCGAAATTGGCCCTGGGCCCACCTGAACTTGTCATGTTTAAAAATTTTAATTTAACATTTTTGAAAATTTATGGCTATTTTCCTGAGCAACTTTTGAACAAAGTGAGCACAGAATTGAAATCTGCTCCCTCAGCCGCGTCCACTGATATGACCAAACCCCATTCACGTCTGTTCGAAATTGGCCCTGGGCCCACCTGAACTTGTCATGTTTAAAAATTTTAATTAAACATTTTTGAAAATTTATGGCTATTTTCCTGATCAACTTTTGAATAAAGTAATCTCAGAATTGAAATCTGCTCCCTCAGCCGCGTCCACTGATATGACCAAACCCCATTCACGTCTGTACGAAATTGGCCCTGGGCCGACCTGCACTTGACATGTTTGAAAATTTAAATTTAACATTTTTGAAAATTTATGGCTATTTTCCTGAGCAACTTTTGAATAAAGTGAGCTCAGAATTGAAATCTGCTCCCTCAGCCGTGTCCACTGATATGACCAAACCCCATTCACGTCTGTTCGAAATTGGCCCTGGGCCCACCTGAACTTGTCATGTTTAAAAATTTAAATTTAACATTTTTGAAAATTTCTGGCTATTTTCCTGAGCAACTTTTGAATAAAGTGAGCTCAGAATTGAAATCTGCTCCCTCAGCCGTGTCCACTGATATGACCAAACCCTATTCACGTCTGTTCGAAATTGGCCCTGGGCCCACCTGAACTTGTCATGTTTAAAAATTTAAATTTAACATTTTTGAAAATTTATGGCTATTTTCCTGAGCAACTTTTGAATAAAGTAATCTCAGAATTGAAATCTGCTCCCTCAGCCGCGTCCACTGATATGACCAAACCCCATTCACGTCTGTTCGAAATTGGCCCTGGGTCCACCTGAACTTGTCATGTTTAAAAATTTTAATTTAGCATTTTTGAAAATTTATGGCTATTTTCCTGAGCAACTTTTGAACAAAGTGAGCTCAGAATTGAAATCTGCTCCCTCAGCCGCGTCCACTGATATGACCAAACCCCATTCACGTCTGTTCTAAATTGGCCCTGGGCCAACCTGAACTTGTCATGTTTAAAAATTTTAATTTATCATTTTTGAAAATTTATGGCTATTTTCCTGAGCAACTTTTGAATAAAGTAATCTCAGAATTGAAATCTGCTCCCTCAGCCGCGTCCACTGATATGACCAAACCCCATTCACGTCTGTTCGAAATTGGCCCTGGGCCCACCTGAACTTGTCATGTTTAAAAATTTTAATTAAACATTTTTGAAAATTTATGGCTATTTTCCTGAGCAACTTTTGAATAAAGTAATCTCAGAATTGAAATCTGCTCCCTCAGCAGCGTCCACTGATATGACCAAACCCCATTCACGTCTGTTCGAAATTGGCCCTGGGCTCACCTGAACTTGTCATGTTTAAAAATTTTAATTTAACATTTTTGAAAATTTATGGCTATTTTCCTGAGCAACTTTTGAATAAAGTGAGCTCAGAATTGAAATCTGCTCCCTCAGCCGTGTCCACTGCTATGACCAAACCCCATTCACGTCTGTTCGAAATTGGCCCTGGGCCCACCTGAACTTGTCATGTTTAAAAATTTTAATTTAACATTTTTGAAAATTTATGGCTATTTTCCTGAGCTACTTTTGAATAAAATGAGCTCAGAATTGAAATCTGCTCCCTCAGCCGTGTCCACTGATATGACCAAACCCCATTCACGTCTGTTCGAAATTGGCCCTGGGCCCACCTGCACTTGACATGTTTAAAAATTTAAATTTAACATTTTTGAAAATTTATGGCTATTTTCCTGAGCAACTTTTGAATAAAGTAATCTCAGAATTGAAATCTGCTCCCTCAGCCGCGTCCACTGATATGACCAAACCCCATTCACGTCTGTTCGAAATTGGCCCTGGGCCCACCTGAACTTGTCATGTTTAAAAATTTTAATTTAACATTTTTGAAAATTTATGGCTATTTTCCTGAGCAACTTTTGAATAAAGTAATCTCAGAATTGAAATCTGCTCCCTCAGCAGCGTCCACTGATATGACCAAACCCCATTCACGTCTGTTCGAAATTGGCCCTGGGCCCACCTGAACTTGTCATGTTTAAAAATTTTAATTTAACATTTTTGAAAATTTATGGCTATTTTCCTGAGCAACTTTTGAATAAAGTGAGCTCAGAATTGAAATCTGCTCCCTCAGCCGTGTCCACTGATATGACCAAACCCCATTCACGTCTGTTCGAAATTGGCCCTGGGCCCACCTGAACTTGTCATGTTTAAAAATTTTAATTTAACATTTTTGAAAATTTATGGCTATTTTCCTGAGCTACTTTTGAATAAAATGAGCTCAGAATTGAAATCTGCTCCCTCAGCCGTGTCCACTGATATGACCAAACCCCATTCACGTCTGTTCGAAATTGGCCCTGGGCCCACCTGCACTTGACATGTTTAAAAATTTAAATTTAACATTTTTGAAAATTTATGGCTATTTTCCTGAGCAACTTTTGAATAAAGTAATCTCAGAATTGAAATCTGCTCCCTCAGCCGCGTCCACTGATATGACCAAACCCCATTCACGTCTGTTCGAAATTGGCCCTGGGCCCACCTGAACTTGTCATGTTTAAAAATTTTAATTTAACATTTTTGAAAATTTATGGCTATTTTCCTGAGCAACTTTTGAACAAAGTGAGCTCAGAATTGAAATCTGCTCCCTCAGCCGCGTCCACTGATATGACCAAACCCCATTCACGTCTGTACTAAATTGGCCCTGGGCCAACCTGAACTTGTCATGTTTAAAAATTTTAATTTAACATTTTTGAAAATTTATGGCTATTTTCCTGAGCAACTTTTGAATAAAGTGAGCTCAGAATTGAAATCTGCTCCCTCAGCCGTGTCCACTGATATGACCAAACCCCATTCACGTCTGTTCGAAATTGGCCCTGGGCCCACCTGAACTTGTCATGTTTAAAAATTTTAATTTAACATTTTTGAAAATTTATGGCTATTTTGCTGAGCAACTTTTGAATAAAGTGAGCTCAGAATTGAAATCTGCTCCCTCAGCCGTGTCCACTGATATGACCAAACCCCATTCACGTCTGTTCGAAATTGGCCCTGGGCCCACCTGAACTTGTCATGTTTAAAAATTTTAATTTAACATTTTTGAAAATTTATGGCTATTTTCCTGAGCAACTTTTGAACAAAGTGAGCTCAGAATTGAAATCTGCTCCCTCAGCCGCGTCCACTGATATGACCAAACCCCATTCACGTCTGTTCTAAATTGGCCCTGGGCCAACCTGAACTTGTCATGTTTAAAAATTTTAATTAAACATTTTTGAAAATTTATGGCTATTTTCATGAGCAACTTTTGAATAAAGTGAGCTCAGAATTGAAATCTGCTCCCTCAGCCGTGTCCACTGATATGACCAAACCCCATTCACGTCTGTTCGAAATTGGCCCTGGGCCCACCTGCACTTGACATGTTTAAAAATTTTAATTTAACATTTTTGAAAATGTATGGCTATTTTCCTGAGCAACTTTTGAATAAAGTAATCTCTGAATTGAAATCTGCTCCCTCAGCCGCGTCCACTGATATGACCAAACCCCATTCGCGTCTGTTCAAAATTGACATTTTTAAAAAAATATTGAATTTATTTATTTAATTTATTTTTGAATTTATATTTTGAATTTATTTCTTGAATTTATTTTTTAATTTATTCTTGCATTTATTTTTTGAATTTATTTCTTGAGTTTATTTTTTAATTTATTTCTAGAATTTATTTCGTGAATTTATTTTTTGAATTTAACTTCACAATGTGTGAAGTTAAATTCAAAGACTATTATTTTTTGAATTTAACTTCACACTTTGTGAAGTTAAATTTAAAGAATATTATGTTTTGAATTTAACTTCACACTTTGTGAAGTTAAATTCAAAAATATTAACCCATTAAAGGCAATTTGAAAATGTGAGTTTTAAATTTATTTTTTAAATTTAACTTCACACGCTTATATTGATTGACAATTGTTAGATACGCATTAAATTTAAAATCAAACACAAATGCGTATATACAAAAATTTACTATATTAAATGTGTAATTTAATTTTATATGTGTTTATAAAATTGGAAACATGTTTATAAACATACCGTTTGATATATTTTGTGCCTAATTCTAAATGAAAAGTGCGTAAATCAAATAATTAAACATATTATGCGAGATATTGCCATACTAAATTTATAAGAGATGTAACAAAAAAAGTAATTAGTTACCATTACCAGATATGGAGTTATATAACCACATATCTGATAATGATTTTGTACGCTGCTTCGTTTAAATCTTGTATAAGTCAAAATAATGTTTACACATCTAAAAACTTGTAAAATACACTAAAGAATATATTTTCGGCTATAAGTCTTTAAAAAGAAAACAGATTTTTTTTAGAGTATAAACAATTATTCGATGACTTTATGTTTGAGTTTAGTTTCATTTTTTACAGGAAATCGTTTACTTTAAAATGTTTGTCGATAGAGTCAAATGAAAAGCAAACCCACCAAAAATATTTGTATAAAAATATACTGCAGATCTTTTCTAAGTGTAGTGCATTAAGTATTTTTTCTTCATTCTCATACCAAACTAGCCAAATAAGTTCTATTATTTCTTTATGCCAATATAATGACTTTATGAATTTTAATTCCCATCTTTGATGTTCACCTGTCAAAGTGTTTTGTTTTAGTCAGTTCCCCTTTTTAAATATAAATATATTATGATAAAATCTAACAATCGTTTGCCAAACCGCAAAAGTGCAAACCACTTAACAATAATTTGCCCTTTAAGATTTCTTCTACATGATTACTCAATTTACTTTATGTAGATATAAAACAACAAATTTATATGTAAATTATAATAAACAACACAACTCTGAAGACAATAGAAAAATTGTAGGAAAAAATTGTATTGTAAAAGGAAATAAAACATACATGTCTAACCAACAGTGAAGAAAACAAAAAACAAAGAATTAAGCTAAAGACTTTCAAAGTAATAAAAGTATAGAAAAAATACTTAATATTATAAATTGATTGTCATTGAGCTTGTTTGCGGGAAATACTGGCTTTGTAAACTATTGAGTTGTAGTGCTTTTTGATTAAATATTTTGCTAAATCAAAAAGCTAAATCAAACAATTATTGTTCTTAAACAAAAACAATGGCTGAGGGGCACTTTATCGTGCGTTTCCCCTCTAAAATTAAAAAGGAATTTTTTTTAATATCGTTTATAGTCAAGGCCTTAAAATATCACATGCATTCCACGCCATTGTTATATCGCCTTCCTATCTAAGTTTATAGGCTCTTAAAAGTAGCTGTGTCTTTAAAGTCACATTGGTAAGAAATGGGTTAAAAAAATTTTAAAGTGCAAACACAACAATTTTAATTTTTTAGAGTCAGTTTTATAGCCAGAATTAAGAACAAAATTTTTCTAAAAACTGACTTAAGTCATAACTTTCAACAAAATTTTTAACTAAAGAAATATTTAGAACAAATATCGTTGTTATAAAAATTATAAAACTAACACTAAATTTTTTAAATAAACACAAAATCATAATAAAAATAATATAGATTTAAAGCAAAAAAAAAAATTGGATCACAAACGTCGGGGGAGCGGCGGTTAACGTCCCTATATCCCATTGCCTTACAACCGCTCCTGTTTACACATATCGTCAGCTTATTATTGGATTGACACATATGCCGTTATCGAGAAAAACGATTAAGAACCCAGCAAAAAAGAGATGCAGAAGCAGTAGAAAGAGCACTACAATTAATGATCTAGATGTACTTTTTTTTTTAACAAATACACTAATGATTTTAACATTGAGTTGCCATAGGAGAGAAGTACTCGCACTTCAGCATTTTTCATCAATTAAAATTTTAATCGCACAAAAAAAAAATATCTTTTTTTTATAGTTTTAAAAATTCCCATATATTTAGTTAGAATATTGTTCTACCTCAAAACTTATTTTTATTGCATCTACCGGGTATAAAACTGGCGACCTCAAGATTGCTAGTCTATTTCTGTACCGTTGAGCAATTTCATGATATGAGAATTGACTGATACAAAATACCACTTTGTTATTGCGAAATATTGTTTATTATTCTCTTCAATAAAAGTACTTATTAAATGAGTGTAAAAGGTGCAAACAATTCGATAATTTTTCAGTACAACTTTCACAAATGTAATATTTTAAAAATTAAAAAAAAAATTAATTTAAACAAATTGATTATAAATATAAAAAAAGACAAAAACAAAAAAAGTTTTAATGAAAAAAATACTGGTTCCGCCAGGAATCGTACCTGCGATAAATTTTTTTAAATAAACTGTATCAAAATTACTTTTTTGGATGACTTTTAGAGCAATTATGCTTAACAAGCAATACTTAGGGGCATGTCGTGTACCTTGAATCGCGTGAACCTTGGAATTTTGCATTTTTTTCCTATTTGTTAATGTTTTTCTGTAAAGTCTTATTTTATGAAGTTTTTTATTTTACATAATGATAATTTTAAACTACTTAAAGGGTCAGATAAGTCTATAGGAAAGAAATTCAAACTATTTTTTTTTTTTAAATAATCGAGATATTTCAAATTACGGGCTTAGGCCTCTAATACTCAAGGCCGCCAAAAGGCGAGTAAGTAGCACACAAAGAGTTTCACTACTTACCAGGCTAATTACTCGTAATATTACTTTTGTTCGCGATGTCCAAAAATTCATGGGTGGTCATTACCCTCTCGCTTACAAAAAAAAGTGCGAATAACGAGTTACCCATAGTGAAAGCATAAGTAGTTACTCACAAAAATAGAATAAGTGGTTACTCAGAAGTAAGAAAATAAGTGGTTACCCTACATTGTAAAATAGTTGGTCATACTGGCAAAAAAAAAACTTTTTACCTTTGAAAATTTCCTATTTAGTTCAACACAAATTTATAAATAAAATATTAATATAAAAAAAAATCATTACTTATTTAATAAATTATCAGTAAGTGATTACTTTGCAATAATATGTAAGTACTTCTATAATTTATTATCGGTAAGTCATTATTTTGTATTTTAAAGTAATGCAAAAGCTAATGACCTATCATTACGTGGTAATTCGTATGGTAATGCCCTATCATTACCATGTTTTTGCTGGGATTATATCCATAGAAAATTTAATTACCCACTTTTTTGCCTTCAAACTTTTTTGTAAAAGCAACGGTTTTCAAGCGAGAAGCATGTAAAGTAAAAATTTGGTAAATTTGGAAAAATTAACTTTTTAAAAAAGAAAAGATTATTTGAAAAATCGCCAAAAATACATTTACGATCTGGCGTACATTATCGATAATAACACAACTAGTTTAGAGTCTCTAATTGTAAAATGAGTTAAAAATTTTGGCAAAACTGTAGTTTATGGGGTTTCAGCAAAAAAAAAAATATGGATAAAAATTTTAACATTTTTGAAATCGTGAGACAATTTCCTCCCGTGGCCGAGCCCCTCCCAAAATTAATTTTCGTTTTTTCTTTTTTAATTCCAGAGGGGGTCATATTTTTTTATATTTTTTTGACGAAACCCCATAAACTCAAGTTTAGCCAAAATTTTTCTCCAGGACTCACAGGGTAAGCGCAGGACATGTCTTACGAATATCTCTCTAACTCAAAAACTAGCCAATAGATTGAAATTAAACACAGAGTAGGGTAGAGGGGGGATCCTTCGCCACTTTTTTTTCAAAGCACTGTGATTTGCTAACCCCTAATTATTTATCAAAAATTACTTTCAAATTGAAGATCTACATATCTTGGCTTTAATTTCAATGATTTTTATTCTAATTATTTGCATATTTTCTATTACTTTTTTTATGATTTCCAAAGTAACCCAAATCGGCGTAACTGCCCCAAACCTGGGGGATATTCGCCAAAAGAGCTATATACAATTTCAACAAAAAAATATTGTTAATACGGCAAATTCAATGTTTTAATGACTGAAATAAATAATTTAGAATAAGTTTTTTAAGGTATATGATTCTTTTTAATCAATAAATCTCCACTACATTAAAAAAAATAGTTTAAAACTTTACTATAATGATTCTTCAAAATTACAAAAAACTGAGTAATTAATATAAATTTAAGAATAAACGCGATTGTACTAATTTACTATTGAACATATTTTAAACATATATAAAAGTCTTATAGAGCATTTTAGGCAGGGAAGCACCAACTGTTCGTAGCTCCAGGGGCCATCTGGTGATTGTGCCCCAGACGCAGGCACTAACATAAAATTAATATTTTTTCACACTTTTTAAGCATTTATTAATATCAAATTATTATTTTCTGAAAGCTTAGGATCATAGGTCTCACATAATGAAAAAGTATTTTTTTATCACACGATTTGAGGAAGTTATTGCAAAATGTAGTGGCTTTCAATTATTTTTTTGGCACCCCAAAAAACACAAAAACACGTCTATCTGCGACCACATGTGATATAAATTCGTCAAAGTGGATGTCAAGGAAAGGCAATTGAAAAATGCACAAAATATATTTTTTACAAATTTTTATCTCCCTTAACATCAGAGAAAAATGGGATTAGTGTATGTGCCCCACTGGCGAAGGATCCCCCCTCTACCCTACTGTAACGAACAGCCGAACCACCCTTTGATACCACGGGTCTGCACACCTAGCTATGCTTCGGTCTTAGCTCAGGGAAACGGGCGTAGGCTGCGATATCACTGAAAAAGGGTGTCGAGTTACATGAAATTTAAACTAGAATTTTGTGTGCAGTTGCATTATGGAAAATTTAGTGCACTCACAATATATTTTCCCTAAACGATAGAAATTCAAAAAATATATACATATATAATACTACAAATTTATTTTAAATTAAAGATTCAATTAGAATACATGGAAACTTATTGTTTAACTTTTCGATAATTCACGCAAACAATGTTTGAAAAGTAATAGCAAATTGTTGTGAATTCAATGAAAAATCTGTAGCTCTTATTTTAACTGTCAATTGATTTTATACGTACTTTAGGTTGTTTTGACGAAATAATATTGGGAGTGTAGGACTTATTATTATTTATTTATCCCAAGGTCAATTACTCCCACCCCACCGGCTGACCTGTACTATTAGTACCATCCCCACATTTATTCCTGTTACCCTACGTTTCCTCTACATTTCGTCAAACAAAAAAAAATTTTTTAAAGTTCCATATTTACTTCAACAATTTATTAATGTAATGTAATTCATTGCCATTTTTTTAACGACTACAATATAATTAATTATGTGAGTAAGACTATATACATGAATAATGAAATAAATAAAAAAAACACTCCAAATACATCGAAACAGAGTTACTCCGGTCAAAAGAACTAATATTTGTCCCATGGACTTAATAATTATTTATAAAAAAAATTAAATGTTCAAAGTTTAGGGTTTAGGAGTAAGGGATACTTCCCCTGATAAATATTCTAAAAAAAGTGGTAATTTTGCCAAAAAAAAAATACAAAAAAATTTTACACTTTATGGATTTCTACAAATACAACAAGCAATAAAATAACCAAAATAAAACTTGATTGTAGAAGAGAGGGCATAGGGGCAGACTAAAACCCTGTAATCATAATTAAGGAAGAGATCGAAATGAAGTTTCTTTTATGATTAGAATATATGCATTCTCTGTTACAATCGTAAACTCTTATACTTTACATCTCTCTTATTATTTTGTTTTGTTTTGTGTTTTTACTTACATGTACAAATGTCCATCGAAGTCAGCAGGCCTGATGATTCTTTGATGATTAGACTAATTGTGTTCAAAAAAAAATTTTTTTAGAGAGTTAAAATATTCTCCATGAGTTACAAGTATTAAAGTATGTAGTTAATTTTGGAATAAAAAAAAATTCCATTGGTTTGTTGTTAGTAGAAATCAATTACTTGGTTTAAAATATCCACAGACATGGATTTAAATTATATTAGGGGTTCCAATAAATTTTTGGTGAGAAAAAAAAATTATATGGATACAATAAAGCTAAATAAAGGGGAACAGTTTACCAAAAATTTTATTAGCCGTAAACACAAGTTAATCTTTATTCAAAAATTACTTTTCCGAAGGAAAAGAAATTTATTGTTAAATTTGTGTAAACTGTTCTCCCTTACACCACCAAAAAAAAAAAAAAGAAAGGGATATGAGGTTAACCAGATAAGGTTAAGTTTGGTAAATATTCGTATATTAGTCTGCAAATCTGTTCTATCAGTCAACCATTACCCAACATATACCTCCTTTTACCATATATTTAGTATAGTTTCCACCTGAGTGAAAAAGTTTATAAATTCGGAAGGTTGAGTCAGGTTGATTGGAATAGAATCAGGTTAATATAAAATATGTCCCTTGAGTAGGGAAGGATTTCTAATTCCGAACTCTAGCAACGTGGACCGTAATGAAACAATTTTAGAATCGGCATAGGTAAATATAAGTTCGTCAGGTTCAGCAAACTAATCAGGTTTACTATAAACTTGTAAAAAACAACTATATATGTAACTCTCAACGTGGTTAGTATATGTCAACGGTATTCCTCCACTTAAGTTATATATTCAGATGTGAAGGGTTAGTATTTAAAAAAAATAGGCACGTTCATGAAGACGTGGAGTTATATAAACCACAGGTGGCGAATGTTGATATATATACGCGGTGGTGTTTTGCACCGGCTAGTAGATCCTGGTGGGTTAAGCAATATGCTGAATTTCATGTAATTTTATCTGTCCTAAAATATGCATATATTAGGGGTTTTTCTGAATAAGGTTGGCAATAATTCAAGCACTTACAATCTTTTGTAATTTCAATGTAGGGAGCGGTTGACAACAATTTATATCAAATCCCGTTTAGGATGTTAGAAACCAATATATATTTGGATTTCCACATATCGGGCTGTCGTTTGGAAATAACTTGATAATCCAAAGTCGTGAATTCAGACTCACGTGGCTTTCAATTTTCCGATCTGGCCAATGAATTCACAGTTATATCCTGATTAAATTTTTACTAAAAATTTGTTTTATATTTTCCAACTATTTTCTTTTTACGTCGAATGATGCAGGTTCTTTTTCTTTATTTAATTGAAATCTTTTTGTTCTTGAAGACTGTACTTTGAAACTTTTAAGTAATGTCGCACAATATAAGAAAGATGGTTTAATCTTACTTCTTTACTGTTCTTTTGATAAATGGCGTGATTACCGAATGTTCGATTTGCTTTTAGTTAGTAAATGAAATAGAGCCAGTTTCTTGTAATTGAGATCTATATAAAAAAACACCTAATTTACTGTTGGCGCAAATTTGTAAATTCTCATTTATGATTATTATGTATCTATTTTTCCTTTCCTTCTGTAATTTCATTTTCAACTGTTAGGGTAACCAATCCTAGTCGGCATTATATGATACGTTTTCATTAAACGAGACGGTTTTAAGCAATGATTATAATAAATCACTAAGCTGTATTTTTGATCATAGCTATCAGCGTTAAGTATTTAATGGAAATCTACGTTGAACCGTTTAAAGTATTGTATAAAAAAATTATAAACAGTTAATGTTTATGAAAGTTTTGGTATAATCAAACGTATAGCAGCAAAACTGTTTAGAAAGTAACACGAAGAAATTATGTCAGATTCGAAGATCTATAAACGTTGAGATTTCAACGCTGACAATTATCCTCGTTGCAAATTAACGTGTATACGAAAAGTTATGTATAATTTATATGCAGGTTTCGTGAACATTAGGTTTTTTTTCTGATTTACCGTTTTTCTGAGGTTTTTCAAAAATACAGCTTTAGACTACTTCAGATAATTCTCCGTATTTCCCATTATTCCCGATACTGAACATTATCCTTAGATTTCCTTAAAACAAAACTAAACACAATTAAACATTTTCAATCTTTGGGAATGTTTCACCCATCACAGTACTTATGTACGCAGAGTTAGTAGTAAGCAAAACTAATTTCGTCAAAATCTCTTGATGTTTAGTGTCAAATTTCGTAATTTTCAAAAAGCGAAAATCGGCATAACTTCTAAAATAACAACAATTGATTAACAATTTTCGGTACTTAATTTTATTTTACTGATAGTGTTATTTATAGTAAAAACCGAATTTAGTTGACTACTGGGTTTCTAGATACGTCTTCAACCTTTGTTGTGCTATATCGTCTAAATAAAGCGATAAATTAAAATGTTAACATTTATTTCATAGTACATTTTCAACGCTAAATATATAGTTTAAATATTATCGCAATAAAAAAATAGAGCATTAGAGGGTTAAGTTAATTTAAAGTTTGTCATCTTCTAAATGCAGTAACCACAAAATAGAAAAATAAGAAAAAAATTATCTTTTTTGCTAAAATTAAAATGCGTGTACCTTGGACGTTTTTGAATATTTCCTCTTCTGAGTATTCAACAAATTTCAATACATGATTAATTGAAGCTCCACAGACTAATTGTACTTTTTAAACTTAATTCGCTACAAAATAACCTTTGATTTAAGATTTTCGCCATCTCTTAAAAATTATGTTTTTATGCAAATATTAAATTTTATTGTCTCATTTCAAATATAGTCAACTCTATTGCAAAAAATGCAATAAATTTCATTATGGGGCGGTATTTTTTTTTTTTTTTACTAAATTCCCTTAACTTTTTAGGAGTTCCAAGGTACACGCCAATTTATAATTTGGAAGCTTTTTCGCTTTTCTAAAAAAATTGGAATTTATGAAAATGCATAAGGATTATTTAAGTTGTTATTATTTGCAATCTATAACAACACCAACACAAATATTTCTAAATTTAAAGATTTTTCGCATCTATTTTAATCTAAGAGATATTAACAGAGGATTTTCAAAAGTATCAAGGTACATGACATTCCCCTAAGTTGTTTTTATGGATGTTGTTCAGAATTACTTCTAAAAAAGCAGTAAAAATACACAAACTGATACTTTTGGAGCAATGAAGGAAGAGGAATATGCTTTACAACATGAATTCCAATTTTTTTTTTTTTTTCTAGAAAATATAATATTTTGTAATTTTTTGCATGCAAGATAGGAAGTTATGTCTAGTTATGTTATACTGGATATTTCAGATATGATATGAGATATAGGGAATTGAGTTTCAGAATCAAAAAGGGATATTTCCACTATATGTTATCCATTCTTAACTCAATATTAATAAAACTGGTCTGCACTTCAAACCAATAATGAGGTGACGATATATGTTTCTTCTTATATTTATTAAATAAATTTTATAAATACTATAAAGTAAGTTTTCATTTACTGTTAGATAAGCATTTTGTTGGTAAATACTTGGTAAATGGGGTATTATTTAATTCAGCATATTCTTTTGTACGAATACTATTTACTCTTGTATCGTAGTAATCTTTACCAGAAACCAAATAGTGCTCAGAATCACAGTCAAGTGGTAACTAGTGCATTTTTGCTCTAAAGTTTCAATATGCACTGGTAGGAACAAACCTGTAAAACATAGCAAAAAAGCTACTACACAGAGAAAACAGATTCATTGTTACAACCGAATTTGTTAACAATAGAATGTGTGGAAATTTAATATCAATAGTGTAAATAGTCATTTGATAATGGCAACAGAATTTATATTGCCTCAACAATAATTCGGCAGTCACAACTGAAAAATTCTGTAGTCACAACCGAAGCATGCGATTGGCACTATATTCGGTTGTAACCACGAAACTGTTTTCTGGGTGTAGAAATTAGGTCGCAGAAATTAATGCATTTTACAAAATATTAATTAGTTAGGAAGAACAACATTCAAAAATTCTTGTTAAATTTGAGTTAATTACAATTTATCCTGCTAAATTTTGTGCACATTGATAGACCAAACAAACAGTAAAAAGAAAACTTGTATATCAACAAAATTTTAATTATTTACACTGTGAGACAAATGGTAGGGGTCAGTGATCGGGAAGGGTTCAAACTACCGGGGAAAGTTATATCGGTAAAAAAGAAGTTATACGTGTCCCGGCGTTTTGCTGGGTCACCCCTAGGAATCGAGATATATCGATTTGACCTTTGGTGGTCTTTTTTTTGACATAACTCGAGAACCACTAGTCCGATTTTGCTCAAACAATTTTAAAAAAATTAAAAATTACAATTCCTTTAATCTGTTCATATAACGTTTTACTCAACAGTTTTGCCGGTAAAAATAAATGTATAAAGAAAAAAATATTTTTTGCCTCAAATATTAAAAAAAAGTAATAAACAAAAGGTTATTGATTTTTATGGTAGCGGTAACAAACATTTATTTTTACCGGCAAAACTGTTGAGTATATAGAAAAACGTTATATGAACAGATTAAAGGAGTTGTAATTTTTAATTTTTTTTAAATTGTTTGAGCAAAATTGGACTAGTGGTTCTCGAGTTATGTCAAAAAAAAGATATATCTCGATTCCTAGGGGTGATCCAGCGAAACGCCGGGACACGTATAACTTGTTTTTGACTGATATAACATTTCCCGTTGGTTTCATCCCATCCCGATTTTGACTGTCGCATAGTGTTATTATGTGCTAAATTTTAATAGTCTCTTCTGCCAAAATCAGCTGAAATATTCGCTAAAAAATTAGCCATTTTACTATTTTTTTCGATTTCAAAAAACTTAGGTACCCAGTGTAGAAAATCATTACCAGATATGTGGTTATGTAACTATATACTTGGTAATGGTAACTAGTTACTTTTGTTATTACATTTCTTATTACCTTTATATGGCGATGTCGCGAAAAATAATGAGTTATGGTTACACACCAGCATACGAAAAATCAAAAAATATATCGTTACATATGTGCTTACCAGTACTGACAAAAATAATGAATCTAAAAATAGATTTTCAAAAAAAAATAAATTATATAAAAAAAATATTTTTTATTGTATTTTTTGTTTTTAAATAAAATTTGCTGGTGCGGGAATCAAACCTGGGTCTACAGATTGCCAGTCAATAGCTCTACCATCTGAGCTATATCGACATGTAATATTTAATAGATAAAAACACAATTGACCTGCTGCACACAAGTAAACTTACTCGCCAACATACAAAAAATCAAAAAATATGTCGTTACATATATCCTTACCAGTGTTTAGAAAATATTGAGTCTAAAAATAGATTTCAAAAAATTTTCAAAAAAATCTAAAAAATTATTTTCTATTTGAAATAATGATAAAAATAAGTCATTATCAGTAACTCATTATTATATGTTTTAAAATAATACAGAAGGTAAGTGGGTGTCATTACTGGTAGTCCAACAAATAATGATATGTCATTACCGTTTCTACACTCGGTAATTCAACATATTTTTGTAATGATTTTAATTTACAATTTAATATTCAGCAAAACTTTTTTTGCTGATTTGAGCAGGCTAAACTGTTATTTTCAATTCACAAAAATTTTTTTTATCTATTTTTTTATTTTTGTTATTCTTATCTAATACTATCAGTTGTTTCTGCATTATAATTTTGACAAAATATTTCGTAGCTTTAACAAAAATCTTTTCTATTTGTGTACACTTTTTATCAGTGTACAGTTTCTTACAAAGCAAACTTTAAAAATACGGATAAATACACAACATATCTGTTGCTTTAAGTGGGTGAATGATTCGTTTTTTAAATATTATCCGTACCACCACTTTTGCAATTATGACACGAATCCATGAATTGCAAAGAGTGGAAAATACCAAACATTATATTCACAGAATTTGAAAATAAAATATTACAATATGGTCAATAAGTATGTACATCTTCTCAAGGTCGGAAATCGGAATAGAAATGAGTTTAATTTGCTAATGACGTCAAAAGTTCATATATGATGGACACTAGGTATTTTCATTTTTTATTCCAAATATCGTATTTGTTTCAAAGACACAGTAGATTTTGCTTACAATTGATATATATATTTATTCCTGTCGTTCCAAGTTGGAGCACAGGGCCATAAAATTACAATTATGAGAGGTAGCAAAATGCGTATAACAGTTCTTACAATAAAATATAATTTTAAATTTAAAGTTGATCTGATTAGTATTAAAATAAATGTTTTTCTTCACTATGTATAGTAAGTGGAACCACAAAAAATATTTATAGTAACACACAATTCGGCGAATTAAAAAACAAATCAACTAATTAAAAAATATTGAAATAAATACTGAATTTCGACAGAGCGAAAACTACCTAGTTTTCGTACAAAATTTGTTTTTACTTGTTTTTTATGTTTTGACTATTAAAAACCAATAAGACCCAAAAATTAGGAAGTTTTTCTCAATCGTATAAAATAGAACTTTATTTTAGTTGATTTCATACACTCACAATTATATATCTATCCTTTACCAGAACTAATGCCAATTTTTGGCTTAAAATAAAATTTGAAGAAATCAAATATAATTTCTGCTAAATTAGCAAATTAGTTATAATATCTGAGTAGTTATATTTATTTTTAATACAAGTTTCCACCAAACTTATTTAACCAAAAAAATTATAAGTAGTTCAATGAAACTACAGATCTATTATTTTGAGTATAACTACCTAATTACTGCTAATCAAATAACTAACTTATTGCTACTAATAAAACAGTTGTTTAATTCGTGGCGTAATTTTAACATTTGTTGGTCTTTCGGGCCGAAGCTCCAACATACTCTACTACTCCAACCACTATTAATTTCTACGGGACATAGTAGTTCCCAAGGTTACTTTTTAAAGTTTTGTAAAAAAAAAAATTTATATAGAATAAAAATATTAATTAGAATAATTTTATATAAAATAAGTTCGCCGATGACTCGAACGCGGTCCATCAGAGTGTCAAGCACTAAGCTAACGAGGCATGTAATACATGAGAGCTTAAGGAGGGTATCGACTATAGAATATTTTTTTTTTATATTTTATTTGAATAGAGCATACTCTCGCCTATATACTCTGAAAATTTCAGAAAAAAGTTCGGGGAAATAAAATTGTGACATATTTTTTTTTTTTTGTAAAATATATTTTAGTCTCAAGTAATATACTAAGCGTTAAATTTGTGTGTAATATTTTTTGCAGTTTTATTATTTTTTTTTTTCATTATTGTATTTTTATTTAATTATTTTATTTACTATATCGCATAAAAAAAAGATACAAACTACATCGAAAGATGTAGTTTAAAGAAAATCCAATGACGATTCCTCGATGGTGTGCGAAGGTACGTTATGTGGGGCAGGTACTGATGACTATTTAAATTCTCTACCATCGTTTTTAAGAATATTTGGGTTAAAATATAAAATACTCTTTAATCAATTCTTCACAAATTTGGTACACATGTAGAAAGCTGCGAGATATAAATTTTGCTCGAACACGGTTTTTTGAAATGTTGCTTATAGCGTAAAATTAATTTTAAACTTTAAACCAGTTTTCCGACAACCCTGAGTTCAAAATCGGCTGCCACTGTACAGCCAAGGCCGATTTCCGATTGGAACCGATTTCGATCCGGGTTTTTTCTTTCATAGGCAACAAAAAACTCTAGTCCTTTCGTGGCCGTTTTTTGTATTTTGGTGAAATAAATTTTATACCCCCAAGCAAAAGTGTTTTTCTTGACTTTTTTGGAATTTTTAAGTTTGTGTAACAACTTTGTTAAAAAAAATAAAAATCGGACCACGATGACGATTAGGGAACTTATCTGGGATTAAGACACACTCTAAATTTTTATTTTCCGTTAATTAATGAAGGCTGCACGGTGGCAGCCAATTTTGCCTGTTTTTAAAAAAGGCCAATAATGAAGTGGCAACCCTGTAGATTTTGGTTGGCAGAATTTAAAATAATAATTTTTGAAAATACTGCAAAACCATATATTTTAAATGAAAAATAAAATTATAAAAATTTTTTTATTTAAATTTTTGACAACCGTTCAAATATGCTCTTTAAAATAAATGCTGTAACAGCATTTACCCCCCCCCCCCCCCCTCTAAGGACCATTGTTCTAGAATTTACCTACCAGATCTCAGTTGCTACCACCCTAATGTGCCATCCTAATTCCAGAAAATTAAAGCTCGCAAAAAATCATTAAACTTTTACTAAGGAAGTTTTTCGATAAATCCAACAGAAATTGTT